>JASFAX010001847.1:0-48520 GCA_030737875.1 Allium sativum
CTAGGCCACGAACTCTTGAGGTAGACCACGACCGTTGGAATCCAAAAGAGGTCCAACCTCTGATTCTCACTAATATGGTTTGTAGGATCATGAGAGAATCGAGGAGACATGTCAACGTCGTCTGGTAAACCAATACGACACGTAACCCCTTCACTCTAGCTGTCGTCAATGCTTAATGGCCGAGAAGCTTCAACTTGACATAATTACTGGCTTACTCTCGGAAGACCAATCCTCGAAACTTTCTGAATCGTTATGAGTGACACATGGACTCTAGCCACACGACAGATGCGATAAAGTTTAAAGCTTTCCCATCTTCCTTAAAGGCATGGCTTTGCTTTGGTTCTCCCGACTTCCACTGAGAACCATAGCGACTTTCGACCAACTTGCTATCGAGTTGGTGAAGCAGTTCAGAATGCACGTCACCCACCCAAAGACATCCTGTCCATTTCGAACATATACCAGGGCACCAGGGAAACCCTCAAGAGTTACCTCGAATGTTTCAACAACACCCATGGTATGTAGAAAACCCCGAGCCCCGCACCGTACTAGTTCAGCTTGCCAAGGGTGTGCTACTAGATTCCGAGTGTGGGGCTTGGATCGATAAAAAACAACCCAAGTCTTTGCAAGTTTTCTATGAAAAGGCTAATCAATTCTTATGCTAGGAAGAAGCGCGTAAGAATCGAGCTGCCCAAACTGGCGACCTTAATAACCCGCACCAAGGCTCTGTACAAGAGACCATCAAAGCTAAGTAAATCGGGGAAAGCTTCGACAAGGGTAAATGGATCACTTAGTTTAAACCCAAGCCGAATAATGGCAAACTAGGAAACCACAACAATCAAGAGAAGGACTTCAAGAAGTGTGAACGCTTCCCATTTTACAAGGTTTACACACCATTGAATACTCAGTTGGAGATAATACATCTTGACACCTGTAATCTGTGCAGTTATAGCCCCAATAAAGGTGTAACAACCTAGAATTTTGGAAATATAAATCAAAAATAAGAATTTCTGCAAATAATGGAATTTGACCTCGAGACTTAACCATTGCTTTCATCGTAGAATTAGGGTCAAATTTCACGTTTGGAGTTTCAGAAACGGTGTTCATATGAAAAAGTTATGGACGAAATACGAAAAACAGACATAAATAAATAAAAAGAATATTTAATTAATAACTTAGCTTAATTAACCAAGCCGACCTGGGTAGTTTGATGCCCATAAGGATTGGAGTTGGTTGAATGTATTTCCTAAAATAAGCCGATCCTTTTTTGGTAAGACCCACATAAAAATATTGTGGTCGACGTGGAGATCGAATGGTGGTCGACATAGAGTCAACCTACTGGGCGTCAAACAACCCAGTGACGTCTAGGTTTTAATGTATTGGTTTATTATATTATAAAAACAAATGGACAGATATAACTTAAAACTAATCCGACGGTTCTGGGCCATTTTCACCCCTATAAATAAAGTGGTAGAGCCCCATTCTCTTTCATTCAAATTTATAGAGGTAGCAGGGCTTTGCCATTTTTCTTTCTCTTCTAACCTGATTTCTAAATAATATATATATACACACACACCCCCCAAATCAGATGAAATTCATATGGAATTTGGAAGATTAATAGATTCAATGGAAGAGGATGATCAACAATAGATACTTCGCTCTCTTCCTTTTTTCTTCATTTCTACAGATCTATAATTTTCTCCTTCTAGATAAATTGTAGATTTGTAAGAATTTGGGGATTGTAAGCCTAAAGGGTTCAAAACTGAGAAATTGGAAGCTATAAGTTGAGTGGGAAATTGTTGGCAATCATCATACCTGATTACGAATATGGTTAAAATTGGTAAATGATAAGTTGTGATTATACATAGCATGAATTGTAGGATTTTTATATATTTTTCCCACATATTCCTATAGTTATGTCATGAAATATGTTGTACATGTTACATAGCACTGTGGATCTGGAAATCAGTCCCATTAAACATAAATTTGTTGTAGTTGTGTTTCAGATCTTTAGTTCAGTGCTGAAATATAAAATATGTGAATTTGGGTAAAATGATAAATTTGTGTATTATGTGATTGTAAGAATAAAAGAAATAATCCTTGTTTATATCCAATATCGTTGGGTTTTGGCTTAAGCATTGTAAAGCATGCCGCTTTCCTCATTCTTAAATAAAGAGGCATTATTTTGGAATCACAAGAAGTATGATAAAAAGGATTAAAAAGAGAAAAGTTGTAACAACCCGGAAAATCAGAACCAATTAAAAATTTTTATTTTGGCAATTTTAATGAATTTTTAATATTTAAAATGAATTATTTTAAATAATAACGATGAGAAATTTATTTTGAATAGAATTTGAACGTATAAATTTATTTAAATCGAAGCTAGAATATAAATATTTATTTTAATTATAAAAGGAATTGAAAATGGCGCGATAGTTTGAAAATTCAATTTCAAATTTCAAAGGGATGTACATGATTCAGAATAAATCGCATTTTAGTGAAACTAGAAATATTTGAATCTATTTGAAAATATCTTTCCAACGAATCCGAGAAATTGAAATTTCATAGCGGGAATAAAAAGTTATGCCCAGTTGAAAATTCAGAATAGCCGTTATGGAAATATAGCCCTTAAAAATAGCCATTTTGCAAACGACCTCCGTTTTTGACGAAACCACTTTTGTTGGATCTGGGATGTCAAGTTATTGCTAGATTCCAAAATTCAAAATTTTTGGAATGAATACGTGAGCGTGGCAAAGGAAAACGTGTTTTGACTGTTTCATTCAATTTGGATCGACCAGAAAATGGCCATTTTTCAAACGGTCTTCAAATTTAACGAAATTAGTTTTGATAGGACCGTATCGTCAATACGAAGCTAGAAATGATTTTTTTGGAATTTTCAGAGCCAATATGTGGTTCCGGTAAATTAAAATAGACGTTAAATTGAATATATACTGATATATATTTTAATTTAATCGGAAACTGTAGTCGAATCAGCTTACGGGACATATCCCATTGCGTTCGGAATGGGGGTAATTAGTTATGAACGACAGTCGTTGGGCTTGAATTGGAGTTCGAACGAAAAAAGTAACGGTTTGGAGAATAAAATAATTAAATTAATATATATATTAAAACCCCCCAATTCTTTTCAATGTACAACCAAATATAAATACAATTATTTGTATGTATGCATCGACGATGAAATGTGTATATATATATATATATATATATATATATATATATACACACACAAATTACAAATATTTCTTGTGACTTGGAAATATGCCAATTCCACAAAATAGGCATTATTTACAATGATTACGGCTAACGGTCCTTGTGAGAATTGAAACTTTTTGGCAAGATTGAATATAAAAAGGGAATGTTTGATTAATTGATTAGACCAAATCATTAATTTAAATATAAGTATTGCAAAATAATAAATAAATATTAATAACTACGTCGACCACACGAAAACAAAAAATAACATATTATCCATCCAAATCAGCGCAAAACGGTAAAATATACATTGTATGGAATGTTTAAATGATTGGATAAGGTTCAATTATGGAATTATGTGTGAATATAATCCATTTTGGATTAATATATTTATGGTAACCATTTTTAGCAATTAATGTAATTAATAGCTATAAATAAGACCACAAACAAAGAAATAACCATTGTAACAAATATTGATTTGGGGGAAAATAAATGTGATGGAAAAAATGGTTACAAATCCTAAATTCAATTAGGATAAATGTTTTGGACCCCAATTAGGAAATTTAAATTATAACCGCATTTAGACACGAGGTTAAACTCAACTTGTAGTGTAAGTCTGCCCGAAACCGACCAGCAAATCCAGCAACCATAGATAGTCAGTTTAATGTGAGGGGTCTAATGCATAAATATGATCATATTAACGCATGAGGTTAAGTTCACTGGTAGTAGTATACCCAGAACCGATTGGAAAAACCAGCATCCATAGGTAATCAACTTAATGTGAGAGGCCCGGTACGTAAGGTGTGTGTGTGTGTGTATATATATATAATAGTTAAACAATAAATAAAAGAATAAGAATAGAAATTGTCCGTTGGGGTACAACAAATAGATAACTTCGGACTGATAAATAGTTGCCTCAGTAAAATATGACCGTTAGAGTCATAAAGGGCAATAAAAAGGAAATGGTGTCACAAGGGAATTTATGATTTCCGTTTAAATACTAAGTCCAAATTAGGGAAGGTATTTAATGAATATCCTAGGGAAAAAGGAATATAACCTTCCTTATTAATAGTAATGAAAATAGAAAATATAGTTGGGCTTCGTAGGTTAAAAATTTAAGATATTATTAACCATATAAACTCATGACGCAAATAAATGGTGTACGTATAGTATTTCCATATAAAGGGACTAAACGGAAATGACTTAATAACGTAGACTACTTTATCCCAAAAAGGAAAAGGTGTTAAAGGTAGATGGGGGATGAACTAATAACCTTCGCGTACAATCCACTTCCTGAGTCCAAAAAGGCTAAGTGACTAGGGTTAAAGAGTCCACCTGGGAATAGGTTTTTCAGTATAGGGGTCTTAAATGGCATGTGTGTGGGCCTACCCAAACCTAGAAATTAAAAGGGTCAGGTATGGCCACCTATCCTACGGGAAGTAATAATTGACTAAGGAGGTTATCTAATAAGGTGGGCTAGAAGGTATAACGAATGATAAAATATCTTCTCTCACTTATGCAGGGTAAGGGTATATGCACGAATGACGGAAGCCTTAACTAGTAGGGCCCGTAGCTAGTGCCCTCTAGTTTATGTTAACGTTGAATATATCATCGAGGGTTAATAAGTGACCAATAGGTACGCCTAGGTTCTTAAGTGATCATGGAGAATCCACCCTATCTATCATTGATAGTGAGGCATTAAATAATAAAGAATAGTGAATGACGATATAGATAGAAACCCCGAAATTAGAGTCCCACTCTCGATATAATTAACCAGTTAAGCTCTAGTATAAAGGCTTCACAAGAATGTGTGTAAATGTCCTATCTCGGTAATGTAATTTGAGGATACTACTTTGGGAAGAGTAGTAGAGTCGTGCGTAAACATTAACAAGGATGGTTTAGAATCACTAACCTTGTTAGACATACAACTTGGGTTGAACCAAACGAAATATATTTGTTTTATAGTCTGTGTTGTACAGTTCTTAGTCACCAGAACTTTTTGTTCTAGCACCCCTCCTCATTACAACCTCCCAGGTTTCCTAGAAAAGGTCGGGTTCTCACAGATGATTAAGTTTGGCTTTCGGTTCTTGTTCTCTCTCATGCTCGGTATTGGCATAGTGACTTACTTTGGAAAAAGGTAGTTACTTGAGCTAATACTAGTTATCCTATTTTGTTTCTACTGTGAATTATTTTATCATACTCTGATTATGCTCATGCTCATTTATTGCAGGTACCATATATATATGCTCAATGCTTGGATGTGTTCAAGTTTTGACTTTTGTCAAAATTTGGGTGCATAAAAGTATGGGGTGTTACATTTGGTATCAGAGCTTATGTTAAATGATCAGTGGAATTAGTTAAATTAGGAATCGTGAGAGAACGTAATTCGATTTTCTTTTCTGTTTTTCTTCATCTTTCTTACTCGGCTTTAATTTATTTTGACTATAGAAATTAGTCGAGGGCCTAATTATATATAGTGGGCTTAGAGCGACTAAGAGTTGAAATATGTTGAGTTCGGGTTTCTAGCCGATTCTGTCTTACCCCACAGTACTTTGGCAATTTAGTTGTGAAGAGCAAAAGACGACATATGGTGGGTTCTGATTCGGGGTTGTAAACTGGAATAAAATATATATATATATATATCAATATAAAAAGCTAGCTACAACCGAGATAGTAATAAATTCCTGGTTTGGTTTCGTTGGTAGTTCCTGTTAAGACCATTACTCGATCCAAAATGGGGAAAAAGCCCATGTTAATATGTCATATCCATTTCGAAAATATAATTACAAGGTTTATCGATTTGTTACTTCATTAGAATTCCGAATCTACCTTTGTTGTGATATTCATTATTTTTAAAACTATTTGAAAAATAAAAATGGATTTCAAAGGTTTTGAAATACGGTTTTGGAAAAAAGTTTGTGAAGATATGGTTTTGAATTCTTAATCTATTCATGTTTTAAAAATTTTGGGGCTATTCAGTAATTTTAATAAATATTATCTAATTGGTAGGAAAGAAGGAAAACAACAAGGAATATACCACAAAAACTCAAGAATAATAAATATCTATTCCTTGTGATTTTCAATATCCATCTTCATATATATATTGGATAATTTATTAAGGTTAGCAAAATTAATATAAATTGTTTTAAAGCTCCAAAATTTTTAAACACGAAAGGGTTTTTCTAGTTTAAAATATAAGACTTGAATATAAATAGTAATAATAAAATATATTTATAAATATGAAACTGTTAATTTGTAAATAAATTCCATTTTTGGGAGAAGTTTTAAAATTTTCTTTGGAAAGGTAAAGGAAATTCCTTCATTTTGATTATTGGGGTATTTGGATTTGAATCGCTTAGTTTATGTTGGCTAGTAAGGGAAAAATCCATTTCAAAACTTTATATCGGATTTCAAGCTGATTTCCTTTTTTAAGTTCGTTCGTTTCAGCGATCACGAATCTTTTTGGAGGTAGGGAAAAGGCATTGGAAAAGTAATTTCTCGACTAGACAAGTGGTGGAAGTCGATACGAGAATTTGGTTGAGAGTAGAAGTTGTTTCAATGTAAATAGAAATTTTAAAATTTAAATTATATAAATTAAACGGGCGGTAGGGCTGAGCTTCAAACCGCGCCCGAAATAGGGCAAGCAGTTGACCGCATAGCGGTCAACTGACGGTCGACCGCCTTCTATGTGCCAGGCTGACCGCTACCCCACGCATTGGCGTGATTGACCCAACCCATCTTTTGTTGAACAACGTATATAACAGTGTTTAGCCGACCCTTCTCCTCCAAACCCAACTCACAACCAATACCCCAGTCTCATGCCCAGGAAGCCGCTTGGCTAGACCGGGATGATGCTAAGATGAAGCACTACCTATCCACAGCCAGTTATGAGTTCCAACTTGGTCACCCAGTGAAGTTCGCCGACTTGGCCCCATTTCGTTTGGAGGAGCTTTTGTCGCCGTGGGTCCTAGCACCGATCTGCGCTTCGACACTTTTGAACGTGATGTGTATCTGTGCTGTGTCCATCTGTTCGATGCCAAGATGGATGCTGATATCGATGACGACTCCTACGTCATCAGATCTGAGGTCGAGGACACCCGTATCGAGTTCACTGATGCTGACTTAGCCCAGATTTTGGGTATCTTGATAGATAGAGTCGAGCTTGATGCTATTGAGTTGGAGGACCCTCAGATCCTTCGGTGTATCTTTATCGGAGGGCCTGAAGCTTGGACCACCGTCAGTTTGCGACTAGTAGCCCGTGTAGTTATGCACATCATACAACACAACATCATCCCAAAGACGGAAATCTTGGACCATATTTATCCTTCTATTCGCCGCGCCACCTATGTTATCCTTGGCAGCATAGTCGTCAATTGGAAGCGCGTGCTTATGATCCATCTCAATGAGCCCTTCATCGGCACCCCGTAGAGCCATTTTCCCTATAGCTGTCTTCTTACCTATATCTTCCGGCACTTCCAGGTGAGACTTTCTGGGGAGACGCCTACAAAGAAGGCGTCGACCGCCATCAGTCGCGCCACTCTCCGGAAGATGGGTATCCAGCTACCCGACGCTCCTGCACCCGCACCACCCGCTCCTGCACCCGCACCACCAGCTCCAGCTCAGCAGCCTCAGCAGCCTGGTCATGAGATCCCAGAGCTCACTGCCATCCGACCCGTGCAGGCCGAGCTCCGAGAGGTTCGAGAGGAGCAGCGCCGACAGACGTAAGATATTGGATACATCTCCGCTATGCTACGCTCCTAGCGCGGATATGGTAATGGATCAGGCCCCAGCCACGGAGGTAGACCATCCTATAGTGGGTAGTGTTAGTCATTGTTGTTGTTGTTAGAGCATGCTTTATGCATGTTGTATCTTGTATTGTGTGTTTCCCTTTCCCGCATTTTTCTTTTCTTTGATATAGTATTGTGTTAGAAGTTGCTAGTAATGAAAAATTCGCACGATTTTAGTAATGATATTTCTATGTTGGGAAAAAATGTGTTTTGTCTTTCATGCATGATTAATTGAATTAAATCTTGTTTATTTCTAGCACTTTTCTTAGAGCTAGAAAGATTAAAATTTTATGTTGGATAAATTTTAGTAAAGGAATGGTTTTACGTCACGGGTATATAAATAAATAAACCATCATTCCTTGTCAAAAATAAAATTTATTTTTGTCTTTTGTGTGATTTCAGTTTTCGCATTTTTGGCATGACTGACTTCCTTTTTCGCCAAAATGTTACATGAATCATTTAAATTTCCGCAAATTACATTTTGAAAGTTTATGGAAAATGTTGTTTGAAAAAAAACATTTTTCTATCATTTTGTTATTTTACGGGAAAATGAAACGATTTTGGAAGAAAATTTTCAAAATAAATATGACAAATTTTCAGACGGAAATTTATCTTTGTGAAAAATTCGATTTTTGGTCACATGAATGGTATAAGGAAGATTTTAGGATGCATTGTGTGCGCGTTGTAGCGGTGCAATAGGACCGATGATACGATAAAAACGTTAACAAGAAAAAGGCTCTTGTAGCCTTGGAAATATTGTTTCCATGCCTTGTCAACGATGCGTGCGAGCTATTAATTAACTCATTTTACGTTATAGAGCTTGTTTTAAGCCTCCTTCACATCTACAGTTGGAAATTTTTGGGGTATTTTTAGTAACTAAGGTGAAAATTTCACTGTAGGACGGGAAATGGAATATTTGGGAGTGGAGGAAATGTTAAAATTCTTCTCTTTAATTTCCTTTTTCCGGTTTAGGAGAATTTAAATAGTAAATGATTAGATTGCATACGTTTTGGATGGTAGGGTTTGGATGCTAAATTGGTTGCTTCACACTTCTATTCATAGTTGTGTGAGGGTTATGGATGAAAAAGAATTTTCAAAATTTGCATTCATATGGAACTACCAGTATATTTAGGATGTTTTGCATCATGTTTTTAAAAGTATTTCAAAAATTTAATGCATACATGTAGGAGGATCCGATTAGAATCATCTTGCATGTATATTTTATTATTGAATTGCATTATGTACACCATGAACATATACACACGGTTGCAAAGTGTATGTACACAAATTGGTTGTGTAGCATAGCATTATAGGCATTAGAATTTGTGACACCCCACATCCGTTAATGTCACTTTTTTTCAGAATGCATTAAGTTTCGTGAAGCGTTATAGGTAAACATGAACAGAAACATCACAAGACATATATAAAATAACAGTGGGATTTAAAACTGTATTAAAAAGAAATCATCGTAGTCTAAAACCGAGTTACATCATAAGTCTGAAATACAGAAAACCCATTACATCAATTTTAAACTTCTGTCTTGTACTAAAACCATCAGAGTACAATAACATATAAAAGCATAGTCCCTAAAATATAGCCATATCAGAGAAGACAGGAAATCAAAGTAGTACATCTAAGCAGCTCTAAGCAGAATGAAAGAGAGAATCCAAATCAAGCCCGAGTATTCCCACCTTGAGGACCTGGAGGGGAAATGGAAGAGAGAGAAAAGGAAACAAAATGGGTCAGACATGAAGTCTGGCGAGTCCAATTACTTTTGACATATAAATAAGTAAAAGCATCATGACAGGCATATAAACCAGATGAGAGAGAGATAACAATGTCATAAGGCAGGTATAATAGATTGAGCAAGATAAACAGAATAAACAGAACAGAATATATCATGCTTCTCAAGTATTTTCTTTGCACCAATACTAGTATAATAAAAACAAGATTATCCCAATAAGAACAAGATGGTAGACTTAGGTGTACTTCTAGTGAGAGGTTTTACCCCGTAAAATAATAACAGGTAGCCCAATAGAAATGATTGGTGTTACCCCCAACGATAATAATGGGCACCTAAGCAAGCAAGACTAGATGTATCCTCATTACTACCCCAATCGATCGGCTCCCTATAAGACACCCTATGCTGGCCCCACAGTAATATGTATCACTTCCTAAAGTGGCAACCCCTTTATTAACGAGATGCACAACCATCTACTAATGTCACAGCATCTTATTATCCCAACACAAGCAGATTCATGCATGCACATGAATTCGACGGAGTGTGCCGTTAACATCCCCATTAAATGAACCTCTTACAATTAACTCAGTAAATGTGCCCAGACCCCGACCTAGTTTGGGGTTCCCCGTTTGATACCAAGATGGGCTACTGACTAAAACGGGTCCCATAACACAGATGATACAAGCTTTCCCCTAGGCTTGCATCCTCACCACTAGGATTTTGACAGGTTATGCTTAACAGTATAACAAGGTTGCATAACCCCAACATATAAAATAGGTTAAGTTTGTCGGGTATATATATGTATATATATATATATATATATATATATATATATATATATATATATGTATATCCCACCCCCATAGTTTTAACAAGATTAACTTAACCCCTATTGATTCAAGCAAGTTTAATTAACCCTACTCAATTTGATAGGTTCATGTAACCCCCACGGATTTAAACAGGTTAAGTATTTAAGGTTAACAAATTGTTATCATACTTCCATTCATGTTTGTTAATGGACCAGACCTTTCACATTAAGTCTACCACTTGTGGATGCTGGATATGCCGGGCGGTTCCGGGAAGACGTCTACCACAAGTCAGACTTAACCTCGTGTCTCAGCACCGTTATGTGTACTTTTATGCACTAGACCCCTCACATTAGATTTACCACTTGTGGATGTCGTATTTGTCGGGCGATTCCGGGCAGGTTTCTACCACAAGTGTAATCTAACCTCGTGTCTAAGCGCTGTTATAGTTTCTAATTACTACAAATCTAGCCATGTTCATTATTAAACAATTTTCAGGTTTACCCAAGGTTATGCCCCCAAATCCCAGTCCGATTCACGATACAAGTTAGGCCCGAAATTAAATTTTTAGATAAAGGTATACATTATGCCTCAAATCCCAATCATGTTTTACAATATAAGTTATGTCCCAATTTATCATTTCCAATCGTTCCCAGTTTCGTGCGCTCGCATATTTCAGTGATAGGCCTAGGCTCGAAGGTAGCCTGACTATAAAAATCAAAAGAAGGAGGGAAAGAAGAGAACATAAATAGGCATAATAATCAAAATAAGCATATGATAACAGAAATAGGCATACTAACAAAATAGGCATATGGTGACATGATTAGGCATAATAACAAAATAGGCATATCAGGAATGGGAATATGAGAACTAAGTAGTAGATCAAGTGTACAAGTAGTGGCAGATCTATTTAGTTATGATTCATGTTATTAACAGACACAGGTTTAGATCCGAACTTATAAACATGCCAAGATTACTATTAAATGTTGATATCTAAAAATAACATGAACCCACTGTGACTAGATTTAAAGAACATAGAATTGATTGTTGATGTTGTAGCAGAGATTCTTGTATGCTTATAAATTGTTGTTGCAGAAGAATAGGCTCATTCAATATGAGTTGGGACAACATCTCATTGTCTCCATTGTTTTTGGTGAATAAAACAATAGAAATGAGGTCCTATTTGTAGCCTACGATCAACGAATCTGGTCAAGAAACGAGTCCACGTTCACAGAAATGGATCTGCCCCAGATCTGGGTGGGGTCGACCCCGAGGTCGACACCCCCTTGTACGGGTTGATCCATGGGTCGACATCCAAGGGGCATCGGATCGACCCCTAGCGGGACGATTTCCCGCTCCTTCCCGCTTTCTGATTTTGATTTTCTGGATTCATTTGTTTACATATATTATGCTTATATGTACACAAAATTCAAACCTTAATATCTTCTTCATACGATGTCCATTTTACGCAAACTCGCAATCTATCTTAAGAAGAATTTCGAGATGAACGCAATGGCGCAGTTCATTTAACTTAATTCCCAATATTTAATTAATTATTCTTTAATTTATAAATATAGTGTCTTTGAAATTATAGGGTGTTACATTCTCCCTTACTTAAAGGATTTCATCCCCGAAATCTCTATGTTAAGAAGAACGTTTATCCTAACATCCATCATCCATCTACTCATCCACCAATCACAGGAATCCATTGTCCTTATAGATTTTTAATGCTTATATGAACATATGCAAAGGTGTGTGTATATGTCTCTATACTAATGCAAAAAAATCAGGTGGTCTACTGATTCAGTTGACCTCCTTAATGCAATGTATGTTAAGTGCCATGAATCCAACATGTATGCAAATAATCCTAACATATTATGTAAATGTTATATGCGTACACAATCATCCATCCAAATGCAGCACCCAGATGATACACCCATTCCCATCCATAAAAGAAGAAAAATGCACATGCATTCAAATGCAATATGAGAGTGATTGAGCCGATCTAGTGCCTAGTGTGTGTGTGTGTGCATGCATCCACGAGCAAGCACTTGCATCCACTTATATCCATCAAACATAACAAGTCCCAAACACATGTTTACATCCATTGGATTCCTACTTGAAGGTTGAAGATTCGATCGATAGGATATACTTAATGATAGAAAAAAGTACAAACAAAAGCTTTGGAAAAAGAAGTTAAGAGCATACCCTTGAAAAGAAAATGGTACGATGCACGAATATTGTCTTCAGTATCCCAAGTTGCATTCTTGGGGTCTTCTCCCTATTGAACTTTCATCAACTAAACCTCTCGGTTGCTTAGCTTCTTAACCTCTGATCCAAGAATACGGGTAGGAACTCGTCTAACTGTTACCTTCCGTTCCACCTCTACTTCCTCAAGCATAATCAGCTCAACTACTTATGTGATATCATGGAAGCACTTCCGTAAATGAAAAAACGTGGAAAACATCATGAACACTGGCCAGTTTCTCTGGTAACTTCAGTCTATAAGCAATTTGACCAATCCTTTCTGTTATGGGAAATGGTCCTACAAATCTTGGCATCAATTTCCCTACAGATCCAAAGCGAACAACATTCCTCAAAGGTGATACCTTGATGAAAACCATGTCTCCCACTTCAAACTCAATATCGGTCCTTCTCTTCCCTGCATAGGACTTCTGCCTGTCCCGAGCTGTCTTCATGCATCTGCGAATGAGACCAATCTTCTCAGAAGTTTCCCTAATCATCTCAGGTCCAAGTAGAAGCCAATCTGTAGACTCCCGCCAACAAGTCGGTGATCTATAGGGTCGTTCATATAGTGCCTCGAAGGGTGCCATGCCAATACTAGCCAGATAACTATTGTTGTATGCGAACTCTACCAATGGAAGATGCTCTTCCTAAGTCCCTCCGAAGTCTAGGATACACAGTCTTAAAAGATCCACAAGAACTCTATTCACCCTTTTTGTCTGTCCATCGGTCTGAGTGTGATAAGCAGTGCTCAAACATAACTGTGTACCTACCGCCTCTTGCAAACTCCTCCAAAACTCACTGGTGAATATGGGGTCACGATCACTCACAATACTAGAAGGTAGTCCATGCAGAAGGACAATATCATGATGATAAACTGCTGCCAACCATGTTGTTGTCCTCTTACTCTTAACGGGAATGGAATGAGCGCTCTTAGTAAGCCGGTCAACTACAACCCAAATACTTGTGTTGCCCTTCCTTGATCTAGGCAAAATATCAATGAAATCCATAGAGATGCTCTACTGCTTCCATTGTGGAACCTCCAAAGGATAAAGTAAACCACCGGGCTTCTTTTCTCAGCCTTGACTTGCTAGCAAATCAAACATCGAGAAACAAACTCCGCTACATCTTTCTTCATCCCAGCCCAAAAGAAAACCCTCTTCATATCTCTATACATCTTATCACCGCTAGGATGAATAGTCATCCTAAAACAATGGGATTCCACAAGGGTTGTCTTCAATAGATTCCCAACTTGGGGAAAACAAAGCCTTTCATCTCGTCGCAACCACTATCTACCATCCATGGAATATCTACTGAGGTGACTGGAAGTCTCCCCTTTACTGAGCCTATCCAAGATGTCTGCTATCTGTGGGTCCTCTCGCTTCGATGTTCCTATCTGATCCAAAAGAGTTGGTTGCACATCTAATGATGTCAATAAACCAGGTGTGAACTTGGTAGAGGGCTTAAAATCAAAAGTCAATATATACTCCAAGCTCTGCCTCTCTATAAATAGAGGACTCAAGGTCATCCTCTGCTTACTCAGTGCATCTGCCACCACATTACCCTTGGCAATCTCAAAGTCATAGGACGCTAGGAACTCCATCCATCTCTGTTGCCTCAAATTGAGATCCTTCTGTGAGAACAAGTACTTGAGAGATTTATGATCGGTGTACAACTCGAACTTATCTCCAAGTAGATAGTAACGCCACGTCTTAAGCGGGAATACTATGGCAACCAACTCTAAGTCATGGGTAGGATAGTTCTTCTCATGAACCCTTAACTGTCTATCTCCATAACATACTACCCTTCCCTCTTGCATCAGAACCACACAAAGTACTATACCACACGCGTAAGTGTATACTGTGAACACTTTGTTCCCATCAAGAAAAGTTAAGACTAAGGCTGTTGTCAGAGCCCTCTTCAATCACTGAAAGCATCCTCACAGTCTACATCCTAAGAAAATGGCAGATTCTTCTTTGTCAATGTGGTGAGTGGGGTTGATATCTTTGCGAAGTCCTTAGTGAACTTCCTATAAAAACCCGCTAATCCAAGGAAACTCCTCACCTTCGTTGCATTCTTTGGAATCTACTAATCTTGAACTGCAACTACTTTCGTAGGATCTACCGCTATCCCATCCATAGAGACCACATGCCCAAGAAATCTCAATTCCTTTATGCAAAAATGACATTTGGAGAATTTTTCCTTCAGCTGGTGCGCATAGAGAGTTTTCAAAACCTCTATTAAATGTAGGGCATGCTCTTCCTCGCTCTTTGAGAAAATCAAGATGTCATCAACAAAGACCACAACGAACTTATTTAAAAACTCCCGAAACACGCTACTCATCAGATCCACAAAATATGCGTGTGTATTCGTCAAACCAAAAGGCATGACGAGCCACTCGAAGAAACCATCTAGAGTTCTAAAAGCAGTTTTGTCTATACCGTCCTCGGCCACCCTCAACTGATGAAACCTCATGGCCAAGTCTAACCGAGAGAAAATAAACGCACCAACCAGCTGGTCAAACAGATCATTTATCCTCAGCAGTGGATGCCTATTCTTTTTGGTGAGCTTGTTCAACTCCCTATAATCCATGCATAAGCGAAGCGAACCATCCACCGTAGTGGCAAATACTACTGGAGCACCTCATTCAGATATGCTTCGCCTAATAAACCATTTCTCAAGTAGCTCCCCTACTTGCTTGCTGAGCTCCCTCCTTTCCTTTGGAGCCATATGGCACACAAGCAATGCAACTGGCTTTGCATTGTCCGCCAAGTATACACGGAAATCAATCTCACGCTTCGGAGGTAAGCCTCGAACCTCCTCAAAAACATCAGGATACTCACATACTATCGGTATAGATCGTATATCATCGATAGATGCATCAAGCGACTCTAGGAAACTAAGCATGACAGACCCCTTAGGGTCACAAGAAATCTTGAGGGTCCTCCCATGGCAAGTCAAAAGTCTAACGACCCTCCTCTCACAATCCAGAATGGCACCATACATGGTTAGCCAATCCATCCCTAGAATCAAACCATAGCCCATGAAACCAAGCACATATGTGTTTAGCCACTAAAAATCACATACATTCTGATGAATCAAACACAAAAAGGCAATGGACCGATCGGTATGAACATACAGTTTGAGCATGAGGTTGGTCAAATAGCAGAAGGGATACCGGTCGGTCATACTGACATTATGCCGATCGGGTCGGTTTGTATAAGCCCAAAGTTGATTAAGAAACCTGGAGGACATCGGTCGGTCACACAGGCGTTAGGCTGAGTAGTCACGACATAAGGACAGGGAGTGGATGCCTTCGTCAAAGAAAGAGCACCTATCGGTTGGGTTCGCGTAAAGGAAGAAGGTAATACCGATCGGTCATAATCTAGGAGTCAGGATCAAGCGGCTTCAACCTCCAGAAGGAAAAGTACCGATCAATCACGATATGAGAGATACCGATCGGTCATGATATGAGAGATACCAGTCGGTCATGATTGACAACTGGAGATAACTGGCTAGTGGCATTCATGTAAATACCGAAATATGCTGATTGGTTCTCCGGACCATATATTTTCATCCTTCTCCTCATTTGCTCTTCACTATGAATAGGCTGTGGCTACCACCATTAAAGAGATCGATTCCTTGCCACCATGAAGTGCTGCCGGATCCTTTCCACCACAATTCCTAAGCAATTCTACCTTCATTCATCATCTCCATTTGAATATTTACCATCGAATCGACTATGGCTTCCATCGAGATTGTCTAAGAGACCAAGAGATTGAAGATACTCCTTTATCCTCCTTACATTCAAAGATTTCTCACCATTCCTCCGTCGATCTCACCATCTCTCTGCTGATCCTACCATTTCTCTATCGACTTGCATAGATCTAAGCGATATTTACTTGTATTAAGAGAAGATGAATGTACAAAGAGAGATTTCATGCCTTGTAAACATTGATGTCATAATAAAATCTTTGCCAAAGTGGATGTAGATCTACCTTAGATCGAACGACTATAAATTCTCCTGTCTTTTATTTTGCTTTTTAGTGATTGTGGCTCTACTATCTTAAGTCTAATCGTTTATTGAAGTGCTTCCAAAGCACCCTTAGTGTTTGAGCCAATTTTGACTCAAAACATTTGGCACCCACCGTAGGGACGCTTTCGCACTTCCACGAGGTCCATAGCCTTGGTGGTGTATTGGAGTGATTTGTGGAATCCTGCTTGCTACGATAGGCTCTCAAGGTCTAAGGAGTGGGCCCATTGAAGAATTTGCTTCAAAGTTCAAAGAGTTGTCAGAAATCATGGCTGCCTCATAGAAAAACAGCAAATCTGCTAGAGCTACTATGAGTAATGAAAATGCTCATAATAATGAAGTTACAACACAGACTTTGAACCGAGAAGTTTGAGAGTCCTCAAGGCCAGCTGTAACTCGAAAGGAATTGAACGTGGTGGTAACTGGCTTGAATGAAAAAATGGATGCTACGACCAAGATGATGATGGAAAAACTTAATGCTTTGCTTAATACTCGAGTTAATCCCCCACCTTCAAAGGTCGTGGTCAATGTTGACAAAAAAGAGGACTCTTTTGCCTCAGACCCAAGTCGATCCCACTTCTTGGTGGAAGACAAAGGGGAGGTCGGCATTGAGGACTCTAAAGTCAAAGCACCACAACATGTCGAGAAAAGTGCAACTCGAAGCGCCACTAGTCCCACTAAAAGGGCACCTCCCAAGGGAGGTCCAGGGCATCAGAACTTGAACCGTGATCATTCCAGTAAAATGAATGACGCCTGCTCCATGGAACGAATTGGTGATGAGGAGTGCATCTCAGGCATGATCCAACGAATGATAAAAGAAAACATGGCTCTTCAAGATGACGAGAGGGAACGAGAGTTATCACCGAGCAAGAATCCGTTCAAAGAAAGAATTCGTCAAGCGAAGTTCCCTAAGAAATTCACACACTTGACGATAGCACCCTATAGTGGGACTGGAGATCCAAAAATATTCTTGTTCAAGTTTGATCAACACATGAACGGAGCTAGGGCCACAAACGAGATAAAGTGCTTGTATTTCCCCGTGTGCCTAGAAGGGGTGGCTTCACTATGGTTCACTAGATTACCGCCTAAATGTGTCGATCAGTTTGTTGATTTGGCAAGAAGGTTCCAAGACCAGTTCCCGACTACAAACTACCAAATTAAGGGATGTAATATCCCTTAATGGAGCAAGTGCCTAGAGAAATGATCAATTCTTTTCTTATAAGGTTTCACCCTACGGCAGCAGAAGTTATAGATCTAGAACCTTGGTACTTGTTGGCAGTGCTGAAGGGTGCTATTTATAAGAAATCAGAATTTAGGAGGTGGCTTAAGATGAAGAAACCCAAAACTTTGAAGAAGTTCATTAAAAATGCTGAAGAATACATGAGTGTCGAGGATGATCCTCCTGTTGTTTGAAATGTTGCAGAAAGTAGCGCTACCGGCGAGAGGAAAGGTAGTGAGGTCTGGGCTGAGCAAAAGAATAACTCGGGGCAGAAAAGGGGGAATGAGGATAAGGATAACAAGTCTTATAAAAAGGCGCAGTTCTTCAAGCATTCAGAATTGACTCCCTTAAATGAAACCCCAGAGAAGATTTACTCCGCCACGAAGAACTCAAGCATTTTTCCTTAAGTAAAGCCACAGAAAATTACAGAATATCAAGCCAACTCAGGTAAATTCTGTCGCTTTCACAACCAGCCGGGGCATAATACCAATAAATGTTGGCACTTGAAGATCTTGATAGAGGAACTCATCAGAAAGAATTAGCTTCAACAATATGTGAGAAATCCTCAAAATACCCAGACTGCCCAAGGGCAGAGTAATGCTACCAGTCAACATGGCTCTAGTGAAAAGGCTCAAGCTCCGGTTGACTCAAGACCAATAATCAACACGATTTCTGAAGGACCCCACCCAGCCGGAAGAAGCTGGGGGGACATGGAAAAGTATGCTAACGAACTGAAATGTGCTTCAGAAGAAGTGAGGAGCCTAATCTTGAGCAATGAGCTTATAATGAAGATGCCTAAAATTTCAGCTGAAGATGTGGTATTCAGAGATAGAGATTCTGATGGACTATTTATGCCAACTGTTGATCCCATAGTGATCATAATCGGCCTTGGCCTTGCGATTGTGAAAAGAGTCCTAGTTGACATGGGAGCGTCTATGAATGTGCTTTTCATAAATGCCTTCCAGAAAATGAATCTCTCGATGACGGATATGAGGGCATGTAGGAGTGAAATTCATGGGTTCACTGGACAGACTAACAACCCACTGGTGTAATCGATTTGCTTGTAGAATTAGCAGATGGAGAATGCAGAGTATCTATGGTACAAAATTTTGTCCTAGTAGATGAGCTCCCCTCTTACAATGCCTTCCTCGGGAGACCAACTCTGACAGACTTCAAATTCGCACTAGCTCCATGGTGCTTGACTATGAAATTTCCAACCAAGAATGGAGTTGGCATAATTAACGGTGATCGGGCCACTACAAGAGACTGTTATATGACAGAGCTGCATGAGGCTAGGAATAAAGACACGGGGAAGAGTGCGGAGGCTCTGCTCCACATTCGGGACCTCCCCTTATAGAAATAAGAGTAGGATACCTGCACTGACAAGCACAGTGGAGCACGAAAAGAAATTGATCTGAGAAAAGCTAGTGTAGGTGATGGAAGAGCGGCTCCAGCTGAGATCGTGATTCCTATTGCTATTATTCCAAAAGATCCAAACCGTGTGCTGAATATAGGATCTCAGTTGAGCCCAGAATTGAAGAGTCAGTTGATTTTCTTTTTGAAGGCTAACTAAAATGTGTTCGCGTGGAGCCACTCCGACATGTGTGGCATATCTCCGGATGTCGTAGTCCATAAGCTCAATATTAATCCACATGATCCATCTGTCAAGCAGAAAAGGAGAACCCAAGGGCCAGAAAGGTAGAGATCTCTACAGGAAGAAGTCGATAGGTTAATGGAAAACGGCTTCATCAGGGAGTCTACTTATCCAAACTAGGTCTCCAACCCCATACTTGTGAAAAAAGCAAAGGGAAAATGGAGAGTCTGCATAGACTACTTAGATCTTAACAAAGTCTATCCAAAAGATAGCTTCCTCTCCCCAGAATAGATCAGTTGGTGGATTCTACAGTTGGCCATGAGTTGTTGTCTTTTATGGGTGCATATTCAGGCTACAATCAGATCATGATGTATGGACCAGATCAAGAAGACACGAGCTTTACCGCTGATCTCGGCCTGTACTGCTACAAAGTGATGCCATTTTGACCTAAAAATGTGGGGGAAACTTACCAGCGGCTTGTAAAACGCCATGTTTGAAGCACAAATCGGCAGACAATGGAGGTTTATGTCGATGATATGCTGGTAAAGTCAAAAAGAGATGCCGATCATCGGAGAATCTGGCCCAGCTGTTTGATATTCTACGTAGGTACGGTATGAAACTGAACCCTCTAAAGTGTTCTTTTGGAGTCATATTAGGCAAATTCCTGGATTCATGGTCAATGCCTGGGGCATAGAGGCCAACCCAACTCAGATATCAGCATTGAGGGAGATGCACGCTCCAAGGACCAAGAGGGAACTCCAATGCTTAAACGGGAAAATTGCAGCTTTGAATCGCTTCATATTAAGGGCAACAGACATGTGCCTCCCTTTTTTCGATGCCTTGAGAAAAGGAAAGAAGGATATTCAGTGGACTCTAGAATGCCAACGAGCTTTTGAGGAGCTGATCCAACACATGGAGACACCTCCGATGCTTTCCAAGCCCAGTGATGGAGAGAACTTGTTCTTATACTTGGCAGTGTCTGCTCATGCTCTGAGTGCAACTTTGATGAAAGAAGATGCGAAAGTTCAAAGGCCCATCTATTACATTAGCAAAAGGTTAACCGGGCAGAGTTGAACTACCCAAAACTGGAGAAGCTAGCCTATTGCTTACTTATTGCCTCAAAGAAGTTCCCGACGTACTTCCAATCTCATCCTATCAAGGTCCTCACCGATCAGCCTTTGAGGCAAGTCTTGTTCCACCTAGAAACTTCTGGGAGATTAATGAAATGGAATATTGAGCTCAGTCAGTATGATGTTACATACCATCCCCAAAGAGCAATTAATGGACAAGCACTTGCAGTTTTTATTGCAGAGTCACTGATCGTGGAGACCGAAAGGAGGAACCTGTTGTCGAAGCCAACATTCAATGGACACTACTTGTTGATGGAGCATCAAACGACTATTGTTCAAGGGCAGGAGTGATCCTGGAAAATCCTGAGGGAAGATCTATCTGCTATGCGCTAAGGCTAGAGTTTCCAACAACAAATAATGAAGCCAAATATGAAGCCCTCATTGTAGGAATAAGGCTGATAAGGGAATTACAAATAAAGACCTACAAATCTTCAGTGATTTGCAATTGGTAGTATGTCAAGTTCGGAAGGAGTTCCTGGCCAAAATGGGTAACGTGCCAGCTTATCTATCCAAGGCTTGGGAATTACTGGAAAACTTCGAATATTACACTATATCTTATATTCCTAGAGAAGAGAACACCCAAATGGATTTGCTAACAAAGTACATAAGCATAGGACATGTATAACTGATGGGATTAGTTTTAATGGAAATCCTCTTTAGTCCTAGCATGAAGAAGATTGATATGGATTAGGTCGTGGAGGCGACTGATGAGCCCGACTCATGGATGGCACTAATCAAAGAATATCTCATGATTGGTGCACTCCCGACAGAAGCTAAGCAGCAAAGGAATATTTTACGAAAATCTCTATGTATCTCATTCAAGATGGACAACTATACAGGCGAGGATTTTGTGTGCCTCCACTTTGATGTGTTACAAAGAAGGAAATAAAGGCATTCATGATGGAATTGCATGAGGGTGAATGCGAAGGCCATACTGGTGTTCAGATATTAGCCAAGCAAATTTTACGATACGGTTACTTCTGGCTAGATGTAAATCAAGACTTCACAGCATACACTAGAAAGTGTGACAGATGTCAATGATTTGCAAAGATTCCGAGAGCACCATCCACAATCATAACTCAAATGGTCAGTCCAGGGCCATTCGCCATCTGGGGCATTGATCTCATAGGAGCACTTCCCACAAAAAAGTCTGGTTTTAAATATGCAATTGTTGCTGTCGATTACTTCACGCAAATGGACTGAAGCAGAACCATTGGCAACCATAACTTCAAAGAAAGTTATTAATTTTGTCTTGAAAAACATCAGTTGCAGGTTTGTAGTGCCGCAAAATATAATCACGAACAATGAAACCCAGTTTGAAGGTGTAGAATTCTAGAGCTTCTGTGCCAAGTATAAGATCCAGAAGAGGTTCTCAGCAGTGAACCATCCGCAGGCAAACGGGCATGTGAAAGCAGTAAATAAGATCATAAAATAAACCACCAAGAAGCGCCTAGAGAAATCTAAAGGTGGTTGGGTAGATGAGCTCCCGCTGGCACTATGGGCGTACCACATAACTCACAAGACTACGACTGGGCATACTCCCTTTTCCTTGGCCTTTTGTTCTAAAGCTATGATTCCTGCAGAGCTGGAAGTCCCGACTCATAGAAGTATCCACTCCAATCAAGAGGAAAATGAGAGGTTATAGCTTGAAGCTCTCGATCAGCTCGAGGAGAAAAGAAATGAAGTAGAACTCAGGGTTGCTGCACATCAGAGAAGGGTGGCCAGACATTTCAATTCAAAAGTCAGACACAGGACTTTCAAGATCGGAGACCTTGTGTTGAAAAAAGTAATGACCAGAACCGGGGTTTTCGGTCCAAATTGGGAAGAGCCTTATGTTGTAAGCGAGAAACTCCAAGATGGCACCTTCAAATTGTCCATTACCGATGGAATCCAGATTCCTCGAGCTTGGAATAGCGAGCATCTCCGCCACTACTTTCATAATGCATTGTTCAAATCTATTGTAAAAAGTTGTGAGTATTTGCAAGCATTACATTTGAGCTATGAACATATGAAAAGTCAAGAATGAGAAAGTCTATTTGCTTGCATGAATCACACATTTGCAAACTCTTGCTAAATTTTATTTTTAAATGCAGGCAATATAAGAGCAACAGCTCATTCTCAATACAACCAGACCTAGAAGCTTCCTAAGCATATCCCGATTGGGACAGCTCAAGCATTGAGTGCCAAAACCATCATTCAAACTAAACAAGACGATGAAATGCACCGCCTTGCAAATCTAAAAGGAACAAGCTATCCAAAGTCAAATGATGAAAAGCGTAGCAAATGGGCACCAAATTGGAAAGCTACACCTTTCATCATAGAAAACACTCCGTAAAAAGGAGGTTTAAGATGCCAAATCCCTGACTACGGTCGCATATAAAAATAAGCGTCCAGCAGAAAGATCAATATCAAACTCGAAAAATGATGCAAAGGTGGGAGCAGCCCAATCAAGCCAATAAACAAAGAATTGCAAGTTCCACCGTAGAGGCACATTCTTAAATACAAGGTTCAGGACCTCAGTTCTATAAATCGAGGCAACCCTCGGTAAAAGAATTAGCGTCAGCCTCGTGGGACGATGCAACACAAGCTAGAAGGACCAGCACCATGTCAGAAGCACCGAAAAACCTAGGCTGGAAGTACTAGTCCTAGGACGGAAGGACCGACAACAAGCTGAAAGGACCAACATTAACAGAAATCCCAGCCGAAAGGGGGTATCCAGTATAATCTTTCCGGTCCTGAGTTAATCAGAATGGAAAAGACAAAAATTGGATTCAAAACTCAAACCCAAGACCTCCCCGGGGGGCACCCAACCCTAAGCCAGGTCTCCCATTCAATTATCTGTGTAGCATCTGGTCATCCCGGATGTAAATGATGTTGAGTGAAAGACCAAAGGCCATTCAATTATTTGCGTAGAAACTGGTCATCCCGAATGTGAACGATATTAAGTAAAAAAACCAAGACCTCCTCGGGGGCATGTATTCAAATCTAATCTCCAAAGGGCCTGATCTGCCAGGTTAGCGAGAAATATGGTTGAATACATTGTAAACATAAGACCTCTTGAGTAGAGGCATAGGGAAAAATGACGTGAGCCAACCAACTAAACTGAATTTCATTGCTAAGCAAGCCGGGGAGCTCAAAATCCAATAAAAAGGTCAAAAAGCTTTAATTAATGGAACAAGAGTTTCCAACATCTTAGCTATAACTAAGAGAATTCATAAAAGTTGATTGTTTTCAGCTTACTAAGATTGTAGCGACCTTTGGTATGGGGGCATAACCATAACATCAAAAGCAAACCAATGATGCTAACTTTACATACCATAAGTTCGTTACAACCTCATAGTTGACAAAGTATTTGTGATAAAGTGTATTGCGATACAAGTATAATATGCAAGTGCAGTATGCAGTGGGGAGATAAAAAGTATGAAAAAGCTGAATGAAAGTCTGTAGTACAACAAACAAAAACACTGTTCCATGCAGCAAAATAAAGTATAGTGTCAGTCACAGCATCACAAAGTCAACAACATAAGCAAAGAGTTGTAAGCGAGGACCGACACTCACATATACAACCGGTTTAAATGTATCACAAGAAAGAAAACAGACTGAAATAAAAGCATAAAGTCATAAATACTACTTCTTCTTCTTCCCATCGCTAGACCTTAAAGACTGCTTGATGGAGGAAAGGGGAGATGTATCAGCTGTCTGCTTTCTGTCTTTCGCTTTTTTGTCTACGCAAGGACTCTCAGGAGAAGATAGATTGATAATTCCTGATTTACTCACAGCACACTTCCTCCTGCGTTTCAAAGTAGACAGAACCTTAATATCCTAAATCTCGTCCTTATCATTACTATAACATAATCAGCAGCTTCCAGGTCAGATGCAGTAAGTAATGATGTGTCACCTGGAAGAGGAGTTATATGCGGACCAGTGCTATCTGACACTAAGATCGAATCAATAGCAGTAGTCTGAGCAGTGGTGGCACTAGTAGGAAGAAGAGGTGATGAGGGCAAACCAAGTACAAATGAATAGTGAGCACGAAATTCAGCAAACCTAGGTGAAGAAATAAAATAATCCAAATCTGGTACGAATTGACGAATATCAATTTTACCTAGGGTCTATGGGGCTACGAGATCAACTTCATAGTCATTTACATTCAAAGAGGAGTCTTCATTTTCTTTGTCATTCCCTGCACATTGCTGAACAATAGGCTCCTTAGTAGCAGGAACTTTGGTAGCACTTTTTTCAGTCTGACTAATAGGAGGGTCTGCAGGAGGAGTTTGAGAACTTGAAGCCTCAATATTGGCAGAGCGGGGTGGAGCATGAATAGCGGTAGCATCCGAGGTTTTCTCCCCGAGGGATTGAGCTCACTCATCTATCAGTATCTTCCTACCCTTAGCCAAAGCATCACGGTCTTCTTCTTCTAGGAGAGTCTCCTGGAGATCATTATCATCCACACCATCAGAATATGTGAGCACTTGTTCCCAGACAAGAGCTAGGGTTCATGGAAAGCCATATTGCAGATAGCTTAAGCTTCCACGATTCATAGAGCTATAAACAAAAAACTGGAACAAAGTTTCATCAGTTTTAACCTTGGCCTGTTCAAGAGCACCAGTCAGTTTGGTTCTATCTTATTCCAAGGCTTTAAGAGATTTTCTTTGGGAAATAATCTTGTCTTCAAGAACTGCCTTTTCTTATTGATAGGAAGCCAAGGCTTGCTTTTCCAAAGCCAATTGAGATTCACCAAGTTCTTGGGCAGATTGAGCTTCTTGAACTTGTGTTCTTGCAACTTCAAGCTCTCTTTTAGGTTTCTCATTCTTGGCTTCCAAGCTATTTACCCTAGTATTTCCACCTTTTAAGGATGCAATTTCAGTTTCTAGGGACCTGATCAAGCAAACTAGTCCATCCTTTTTATTTTCCAAAGTTTCAATATGCTCAAGATGTCAGGTGTTTAACTTTTGAAACTCATAGCCAAATTTGTTCCATGACTCTAATTATTTGTCAGCGTTGCTTATTGCCATGTCCAACCATGTTTCAAGTTGACTCTTAGCAGTATCGAACTGGGTAATCTTGCAGCTCTTTATAGTGCTCAGCTCCTCGATAGCATCCCGCCTGTCATTCAAATGCAAATCCAAATAGAAGTACAATCCTCTTAAGTCCCAACCTCGAAATCATTCTTTAAGCTTCAAGTTTCCAAGAGGAACTTTATAGGAAGGTCTATCCAGGATCATCTGAATCTGACTAGAAGTTGGGACAATGGATTGAGAAGCGGTAAAGGTTTGTTCGGGAGGAATGGGGATTTCAGGATCTGAAAACTCATTTGATTTGTGATGTTTCAGAATCTCATCCTCACCTCGTTCATCTCTGCATCTCTTCCTCCCTCCCTTCTTATCCTTGTCACCTATGTCTAACACATCTACATGATATGGCTTTCCCTTTTTCCTGGAAGTGTGCTGAGGCCGAGGATCTGAATATTATTGAGAACGCTTCGAGTGACAGGAAAGACAAGACCATAAGATACTTTGTGGGTTAACAGAACTAGCTTGTCGAGAGAAGCCGTCCGATAACGAATGCTTCATTCTTGTATCAAGAAAAGGGAACAAAGCAAAGTTTCAGCACTCAAGTTGGAAGATTTATAGATAAACTATAAGATTTACAAAAAAACATAAAGAGCTTATAGTATATATGTTTTCTAATGCAAGTCTAGCAACGAACCAATTTCAAGGGGAGTGTCTAAATCAAGTGTTTTCCCATGAAATTGGGCAAGTTCCCAAGCTATTTTTGTATTTAACTGGAATTGCAGGGTCGGAATTCATAGTGTCACCCTGACTAAGATCTTTAGCGATGTCCAGATCACCTCTCCCGAAGGTGCCCGTAGAACCCTATTCTTGAGTAAATGGGATCCTCGGTAGTTTTCCCAGAGATTGTTTCATATCCTAAAATAGCCCCACTTTTCTCAATCTGTTTTCCCTCTAGATGTGGAATTTCTTCCTCGGTAGCTGAAGGCAGTAGGGGTTCTACAGGAGTTTTGCTGCTTCTACCATGGTTTGAGCACTTTTTCAAAAATATTTCTTAAAGGGTGGATCTTAGACAAGGGTCTGTGAAGAATGTAAGAAGTGATATTGACGGAGGAATTTCTTAGTGATTAAAAATTTCCTACTCCTCTCACTCTCGTTCACTACTGTTAGAGAATTAAGCAAATCCTCGTCCACCACAATATCAAAGTCGGCAGATAGGATTTCTATAAGACAAAGGAAGAGTTAAAAGACTGAGACTTACATGTAAAAAGGAAATAAAGGACTTTTAAGCAATAGATTCCTCACCACCTTCCATCAACTGACCAGAAAAACTAGGTGGGCATCAGATAAAGGAATAATGATCTATATACCTCTTGACGCTCTCTACCAAATCCGTTATAATCTTGGGATGTTTCGCCTCCACAAAAATAATTAATGGTTTTTCCCTCCTTTTAAAAGCATATAGAGAACATATTTCTTGGAAAGTAGGCTCTCGTCGCTTAACTCTCATGAAGAGCACATATAAGCTCTTCAGAATAACATAACCATTTGGGTGTAGCTGCATAGGGGCAATAGCCAAGTGCCTTAAGATCATTTCCAAGAATGGGTTGAAGGGAGGGACATCTCCCGCTATTAACATACGCCGTTTGACCGTAACATATCCAGGAGGAGGAGAGTTAGAAAATTCATTCTTTTCAGGTAATTTGGTGTCAGCCTCTAAGATCCTAAACTAAAGGCACATGTTCTTATACCATTTTGCAGTAAGCTTTGTCGAAGTCCTCTCGGAAGGTTTCCTGGTAATAGGACGTGGTACAGGGAATACGGGATTAACTTCTGAGATAGGGACATTTGTTTTCACATTTTCCAATGATTGAGAAGAGTTTTCAATTCTTGCAGCTTCAGATGCCTCATTATGTCAGCAAGTTAGTTTTCGAGTCATCACTAACTATGTCTAGATTCAAACTATAGGTATACGTTTCCTAAAATGAGAAATGTTATACGCAGCAACACAAAAATGGAATTTGGAATCTACAGTTGATCAATCGGTTCCAAGTTTTAATACGAACTAACATGTGAGTGATTAAATTTTGTGAAAAATGTGTGAATCAACAATCTATGAAACACTACTAACGCAAACCTATCATTCATGGGTAATCCATAAAAAACACTATGTATAAATTCACTAAGAAATTATCTAACTTTGTTTGACATGGCCAGTCAACAGTAGGTATAAATGGCCCGAAAACAAATATGTTGTTGCATGATAAGTAAAATTAAGGGGTAATAGACACTCTACAGAGAAAATTGTTGGTTAAAAGAAGTTACTTGGACAACATATACCATTGACCGATTGGTGTGCAACATTGACCGATCGGTGTGCAACACTGACCGGTCTGTATGGTTCATGGTATTAGTTGAACAACATAAAACATTAGTCAATCAATGAACCAGCCAACCATCGTATTGATCGGTATCGTGAAACATACAAACCGATCGGTGTCGAAGATTTTCTGTACAGATCGGTAGGACGTACAATACTGACCAGTTGGGGTATAAGGTTACTGACTAAGGACTAATGCAAACTGATCGGTGTCGAAGATTGACCATATCGATCGGTAGGACACACAGTTTTTGACTCAAACAATTTATCAAAAACCTTGCGTACAAAGGTCAAAACCGAAGTTCCAAGAGGGGTAGTACATTTCGAGCTCCTCAAACATAACTACAGCCTCGTTACAAATAAATCCAATCCTATTTCAAAAACTCGATGCCAAAATTCACAGCCTAAACCCTCAAATATTCCCGAATACATATTTCAATACCAAAAACCAATTCAGCTCATTAAATTGCCATTAACAGTACCAAGGGAAGATCAATACCTGTAGTAACCAATTCGAAGACTGAGTAAATAAAGAATAGGAGTATTTGGCTCCCAATTGATTTGAATCTGATAAGAATGGGGTGATGCACGAGCTCATGAGTTGATGAAAGTGTAGAAGCACGGTTGGGAAGATGGTTTCTCCTAAAGCGAGACGACCACCATTGATGAAATGTCCAGATCAAATTGGAAAAACAAAATGAAAAAGAAGAGCAGGGGTCAAGAGCCAGCGATGTATATATGCCAGGTCGACAAGTAGCGGGCCGGGCCAAACCACTTTTCGTAAGCCTTACCGATCGACCATACAAAAGTGAATCAAGCTGAACCAATCATCCACACATGCAATCGACTGGTCGAAGAGAACCCATTATGCTCAATCCATTCAGATTTGTTGACTGACCGATCGCATGATAAATTAACCAGGCCGATCGCCCATAAATACCTTACCGCTCTAAAATAAGGACCGACTTGCTTGTTTCATCAGTCTGTGATAAGAAACGTTCATATCGGAGCTCACAATTTCTTGCAAACAAGAAATTGCAAACTCCGACGGGCAAATGTTTAGCCACTAAAAATAACATACATTTTGAATAATCAAACACAAAACAGAAGGAACTGGACCAATCGGTCTAAACAACAGTTTGAGCGTGAGGTTGGTCAAATTAACAGAAGGGATACCGTTCAGTCATACTGACATTATGTCGATCGGGTCGGCTTGTATAAGCACAAAGTTGATCAAGAAATCCGGAGGACACCGGTCGGTCACACATGCATTAGGTCGACCAGTCATAGCATAAGGATAAGGAGTGGACGCCTTCGTCAAAGAAAGAGCACCGATCAGTTGGGTTTACGTAAATGAAGAAGGTAATATGATCGGTCATAATCTAGGAGTCAGGATCAAGCGGCTTCAATCTCCAGAAGGAAAAGTACCGATCGATCATGATATGAGAGATACCGATCGGTCATGATATGAGAGATATCGATCGGTCATGATATGAGAGATACCGATCGGTCGTGATTGACAACTGGAGACAGTTGGCCAGTGGCATTCGTGTAAATACCAGAATATGCCGATCGGTTCTCTGGACCATATGTTTTCATCCTTCTCCTCATTTGCTCTTCACCTATAAATAGGCCATGGCTACCACCATTAATCGATTCCTTGCCACCACGAAGGGCTGCCGTGTCCTTTCCACCACCATTCCTAAGCAATTCTGCGTTTACTCGTCATCTCCATTTGAAAATTTACCATCGAATCGGCCATGGCTTCCATCGAGATTGCCTAAGATACCAAGATATTGAAGATCCTCCTTGCATTCGAAGATTTCTCACCATTCCTCCGCCGAGCTCACCATCTCTCCGTTGATCCTACCATTTCTCCATCAACTTGCATAGATCTAAGCGAGATTTACTTGTAATAAGAGAAGATGAATGTACAAAGAGAGATTTCATGCCTTGTAAACATTGATGTCATAATAAAATCCTTGCCAAAGTGGATATAGATCTACCTTAGATCGAACCACTATAAATTCTCTTGTCTTTTCTTTTTCTTTTTAGTGATTGTGGCTCTACTATCTTAAGTCTAACTGTTTGCTGAAGTGCTTCCAAAGCACCCTTGGTGTTTGAGCCAATTTTGACTCAAACAATATGCGTCGCACTCAAACTCGACGCCCATCAAAGATATTCTCAAACCCGGATAAATCATAGACAAATGAGCCATACCTCCAATGGGGTTTGAGATAACATCGGGATCCAAAACCATACTAGTACTAAGATGCATAGACTCAACCACAGAATAAGATATAAAAGATTGCGAAGCACCAGAATCAAAAAGAGTCCTAACAGGATGATTGGAAAGAGAAATCAAACCTTCAACAGAAATTTTCCTACCTCTATCCGATACACTGGCCATGAGAGCATGCACCTGCCCTCTAGAAGATCCTTCCCTTTGGCCTTGTCCTTGCTTCTTCGGGCAATCCTTAATAAGATGTCCGACCTCTCCACAATGGTAACAAGCATTCTTCATTTTTCTACATTCTTTTGCTCAAATGACCCACGCGTCCACAATTATGAGATTTCCTCTTTTCTCAGGCGTTGTCGTTCTTTCCACCCTTCTTTTGTTGTTGTTGTTGTTCTTTCTTGGGCCACACTTTCTTGTTTTGTGTCTCATCAATCTTAGCCTCTTTCTTTTCACCTTTATCTTCTTCATGCATCAATGCCATATCTACGAGTTTCTCAAAAGTTGCTCCCATCGGAATATGAGGCATAGCCAACCCATGGAGGGGTTCATTCAATCCTCTAGCAAACCTCAAAGCTTTCTTGTACGGGGTATTCACTAGCTCCAAACCAAACCTTGCCGATTGATTGAACTTATTAACATACTCTTTGACAGACATGCCTCCTTGCTTAAGTGCCAAAAAACTTTCCATTTGCATACTTTGCTCGGCTTGAGAAAGAAAATTCATCTCGAATCTCTATCGGAAATCCTCCTAAGTCTCAACTGGATGCCCTTCTTGTGTCACTTCCCACCAAAATGAAGCCTCATCTTCTAGCTACCACATGACCAACTGAATCTTCCTTTGATTGTCAACCTCAAAAATACCAAACAATTCCTCCATCTCTTTAAGCCAGTTCCTTGCTTCTACAATAGTCTCAGTTCCTCGGAATGGTTTTCCTCCCATAGCATAGAAATCCTTGCATATCTTGGAGAAATTATCAACTCGTGGAGGAGGAGGAACAACGGCTGCAGCTGGGGGAGGGGCGTCTACTTGGCCTCTAGCAAGTGCCATAGCCTCAAGATACCTATGGAACCAAGCAGGTAAATGAACGCCCTTAGGAATATTCGGTACCACATACATGCTGAAAAGAAAAGGAAAAGGGATTCAAATAGAGAATCGAAAGATAATTCATATGGCATTGGGGAATATGTTTTTCAAAATAGACTTTTCTTTAGAAAATGCTTTCTTTTAAACCTTTTTTTTAAACAATTTTCAAAATCTTTTATCCAATCTGGTAAGCTTCAACTGTGATACCAAATGTGACAACCCCACATCCGTTAATGTCACTTTTATTAGAATGCATTAAGTTTCGTGAAGCGTTATAGGTAAACAGAAACAAAAACATCACAAGACAAATATAAAATAACATCGGAATTTAAAACTTTATTAAACAGACATTATCCTGCTCCAAAACCCAGTATATCATAAGTCTCAAATAAAGAAAACCCATTACATCAATTTTGAACTTCTGCCTTGTACAAAAACCATCAGAGTGCAATAATATATAAAAGTATAGTCCCCAAAATATAGCCATATCAGAGAAGATAGGAAATCAAAGGGGTACATCTAAGCAGCTCCAAGCAGAATGAAAGAGAGAATACAAATCAAGCCTGAGTAAGTGAAAAAAACATACAGGAAAGAGGTTAGCATACTAACCTTTACATTAAAAACAAACAAACTAAAAGACTGGAAATACAATAATCTATAAATCTAAAACAAACTAAAAACCCATGATAAGGTCTCCTTCACACTTGCGTGCAATCCGCACATCTCTCGATCCTTCATCCAGTCGACTTCTATACAGGTTCCAACATCTATTTTACTCCACAGTAGAAAATCAAAAGCATTTTCCAAATCATAGACAGAGCATTTCACACATTTTCATCCAAACCATCCAACAAATCTTAATGAAAATGGCTATTCAAGCAAACTGAAATTCAAACATATTATGTTTGCCTAAGTATCAAATCTGATAGCTTGAAGAAGGGTACTCTTTCCCATGCCAATGTAAATCATCACACAAACCGGTATCTCTTATCCAGATCTCAGAAAACCAGGTATCTCTAAACATATTTGAACTGTTAGGTTTAAGATCTCAAACCTCTTCATAATAGTTCTTTGAATAACTAACTTGTAGCTACATCTTTGGAGGTAAGGAGAATTGAACAAGTTCATCTATCAACATATCCAAAAACCCATTCAAGGTGAGGAGGACTGCACAAGTTCATCTATATCCAAATTAATTTAGACTTCCTCTGATTCACCTCATGTTAAACAAACATAACTTGCCCAACTCCAGATATATCAAGTAACCCCAAACATATTATGATTGTATAATCTGTAGTTTACCATTTCCTCATAGTCGGAGAAAAATTGAAGAAAAGTAGAAAGGCTTGATACTTTACAAACACTGACATGGTTAACATCTATTAAAAACAATCTACTGTGAAGGGTAAATATCTGAAACCATACTCAAAAGTAATTCCCAGTAGCTATTAATTTGTATTGATACTATAACTACATCTGAGAAACCATCAAAACAACATAGAATCCTTAAACCCAAAGCGAAGCAGTCCAAACTGTATTCCTTATAAAACAGATCTGAATGAGAAACAAACCGCAGACAACAATCGAGCTTACCCCCAAAACCAACGGAAATTGATTTAGCTCAGATAACTAAAGGATCGGTTGGAAGATTTGGAACTGAACCAATATCAGTTACGTCGGCAATGCCGAAACCCAAATCAGCAATAGCTTGATCATCCAAAGTCCAAACGAATTAGATCCAGAGTCAATAAAGGACAGTATGTCGCGATTGTTGAACGCTTTTCTTCAGATCTGAAGAGAAATGACCTAGATATGGTTTAGGGTTGTGACATTAAATTGGAAATCGAAACGACTTATCAACAATTTACGAATAGTAAAAACGTTGAAGGTTAACGAAAGAAATAAGAATAGAAATCAGATTAGAAATCGATGAAATTATGGATGGATAGTTATATATATATATATATATATATATATATATATATATATAACCCGCCCCCACAGTTTTAACAAGATTAACTTAACCCCCACTGATTCAAGCAAGTTTACTTAACCCCTACTCAATTTGACAGGTTCATGTAACCCTCACAGGTTTAAACAGGTTAAGTATTTCAGGTTAATAAGTTATTATCGTACTTCCATTCATGGTTGTTAATGGACTAGGCCTCTCACATTAAGTTTACCACTTGTGGATGTTGGATATGTCGAGCGGTTCCGGGCAGACTTCAACCACAAGTCGGACTTAACCTCGTGTCTCAGCACCGTTACGTTTACATTTATGCACTAGACTCCTCACATTAGATTTACCACTTGTGGATGCTGGATTTGCCGAGCGGTTCCGGGCAGGCTTCTACCACAAGTGTAATCTAACCTTGTGTCTAAACACGGTTACAATTTCTAATTACTGTAACTCTAGGCATGTTCATCAATAAAAAAAAAATCATATTTATCCAAGGTTATACCCCCAAACCCTAGTCCGATTCACGATACAAGTTAGTCCCCAAAGTAAAGTTTTAGATCAAGGCATACATTATGCCCCAAATCCCAATCATGTTTTACAATATAAGTTATGCCCCAATTTATCATTTCCAACTGTTCCCAATTTCATGCGCTCGCATATTTCAGCAATAGCCCTTGGCTCAAAGGTAGCTTAGCTATAAAAATAAAAAAGGAAGGAGGGAGATAAGAGAACAGAAATAGGCATAATAGTCAAAACAAGCATATGATGACAGAAATATGCATACTAACAAAATAGGCATATGGTGACATGATTAGGCATAACAATAGAATATGCATACTAGGAATGGGCATATGAGAACTAAGCAGTAGATCAGGTGTACAAGTAGTGGCAGATCTATTTAGTTATGAATAAAGTTATTAACAGGCACGGATTTAGATCCAGACTTATAAACATGTCAAGATTGCTATTAAATGTTTGTATCTAAAAATAACATGAACTCATTGTGACTGGATCTAAAGAACATAGAATTGACTGTTGATGTTGTAGCAGAGATTCTTCTATGCTTATAAATTGTTGTTGCAGAAGAATAGGATAGTTCAATATGAGTTGGGGCAGCACCTCGTTGTCTCCATTATTTTTGGTGAATAAAACATTAGAAATGAGGTCCTATTTATAGCCTACGGTCAGTGAATCTGGTCAAGAAACAAGTCGACGTTCACAGAAATGGATCTACCCCAGATCTGGGTGGGGTTGACCCAGGGGTCGATACCCCCATGCAGGGGTCGACTCCTAACGGGCCGATTTCCCGTTCCTTCCTGCATTCTGATTTTGATTTTATGGATTTATTTGTTTATATATATTATGCTTATATGTATACAAACTTTAAACCTTAAAATATTCTTCATACGATGTCCGTTTTACACAAACTCAGAATCTATTTTAAGTAGAGTTACAAGACGAATGCAATGGCACAGTCCATCTTACTTGATTCCCAATGATTAATTAAGTATTCTTCGATTTATCATTATATTGTCTTTAAAATACGGGGTGTTACAGAATTTCGGGACGAAATTTCATTTAAGGAGGGAAGAATGTAACAACTCAAAATTTTAGCAATATATATTAATTTTTAAAATTTCTGCAAACAATGGAATTTGGCCATGAGACTGTAACCATTTCGTTCGTCTCGAAATTCTGGTCAACTTTCATGTTTGGAGTTTCGCGAACGGAGTCCGTATGAAAAAGTTACGGACGAAATACGAAAACCAGACGGAAATAAATAAACAGAATATTTAATTAATAACTTAGCTTAATTAACCAAGTTGACTTGGGTAGTTTGATGCCCGGGCGGTCTACATGGAGATCGACCGGTGGTCGACTTGGAGGTCGACATACTGGGCGTCAAACAGCCCAGTGACGACTAGGTTTTAAGGTATTGGTTTATTATATTATAAAAACGAATAGACATATATAACTTAAAAATAATCCGACGATTCTAGGCCTTTTCCACCGCTATAAGTAAAGGCGTAGATCCCAGTTCTCTTCCATTCAAATCTATAAAGGCAACAGAGCTCTGCCATTTTTTCCTCTTCTAACCTAATTTCTAAATAAACTATATTTGTATATGTACCAAATCAAATCAAATTCATATGGAATTGGGAAGATTAATAGATCCAATGGAAGAGGATGCTCAACAATAGATTCTTCGCTCTCTTCCCTTTTTCTTACATTTCTACAGATCTAGAATTTTCCCCTTCTAGATAAATTGTAGATTTATAAGATTTGGAGATTGTAAGCCTAACAGGTTCAAAACTGAGAAATTGGAACCTATAAGATGAGTGGGAAATTTACTAATACAATTATAATGACTTATCTATTTCATTTGAATCCAATCTATGTTTTATGCCTATCAGATCTGTTTATTTAAATAATTGTGAATTGTTGGCAATCATCAGATTTGATTATGAATATGGTTAAAATTGGTAAATGATAAGTTGTGATTATGTATAACATGAATTGTAGGATTTTTATATATATTTTCCCACATATTCCTACAGTTATGTCATGAAATATGTTGTACATGTTACATAGCACTGTGGATCTGGAAATCAGTCCCATTGAACATAAATGTGTTATAGCTATGTTTCAGATCTTTAGTTCAGTTCTGAAATATGAAATATATGAATTTGGGTAAAAAGATGAATTTGTGTATTATGTGGTTATAAGAATAAAAGAAATAATTCTTGTTTACATCCAATACTGTTGGGTTTTGGATTAAGCATTGTAAAACATGTCGCTTTCCTCATTCTTAAATAAAGAGGCATTATTTTGGAATCACAAGACGTATGATAAAAAGAATTAAAAAGGGAAAAGTGGTGCAAAGGTACATATGAATATAAATACATATATTTATATGTAATTTGCATCGACTATTCCAATATATACACACACACACAAATTACATATATATCTTGTGATTTGGAAATATGACAATTCCACAAAATTGGCATTATTTACAATGATTACGGCTAACGGTCCTTGTGAGACTTGAAACCTTTTTAGCAAGATTGAATATAAAAAGAGAATATTTGGTTAATTGATTAGACCAAGTCATTAATTTAAAAATAAGTATTACATAATAATAAATAAATATTAATAACTACGTTGGCCGCACGAAAACGTAATATATATATATATTATCCATCCAAATCAGCGTAAAATGGTAAAATATACATTGCTACAAATAAGACCATAAATAAGTTCAATTATGGAATTATGTGTAAATATAATCCATTTTGAATTAATATATTTGTAGTGACCATTTGTAGCAATCAATTGCTACAAATAAGACCATAAATAAAGAAATAACCATTGTAACCAATATTGATTTAGGGGAAAATAAATGTGATGGGAAAAATTGTTACAGTTCCTAAAATCAATTAGGATAAATGTTGTTGACCCCAATTAGGAAATTTAAATTATAACAGCATTTAGACACAAGGTTAAACTCAACTTGTGGTGCAAGCCTTCCCGGAACCGACCGGAAAATCCAGCAACTACAGGTAGTCAGTTTAATGTGAGGGGTCTTATGCATAAATATAATCATGTTAAGGCACAAAGTTAAATTCACTTGTGGTATAAGTCTGCCCTAAACCGATCGGAAAATTCAGCATCACAGGTAGTCAACTTAATGTGAGAGGCCTGGTACGCAAATATATATATATAACAGTCAAACAATAAATAAAAGAATAAGAGTAGAAATTGTCCGTTGGGGTACAACAAATAGATAACATAGGACTGATAAATAGTTGCCTTAGGAAAATATGACCATTATAGTCTTAAAAGGCAATAAAAAGGAAATGGGTGTCATAAGGGAATTTATGATTGTCGTTTAAACACTAAGTCCAATCAGGGAAGGTATTAAATGAACATCCTAGGGAAAAAAGAAAATAACCATCCTTATTAATAGTAACAATCCGCATTTTACGTATCAGAGGATTGTAAAATATTTTTATTTTATTCCCTGAGGGTTGGATCATTTTCATCTTTTGATATGTTGCTTATAGGGATGTGAGACATGTCCATAATTTTTACCAATTTTGTTTATGACCAGTTTGCCCTTGTCAGTCTTGCACATGGCATAACTTTTGACTCAGGTCGAATCAGAGGGTGAGAGACCAGTGCCATTGGAAAGGAATTGATGGTTACCTTTCTGTAGAGTGGTTGCATTAAAGATTTGGCTTAGCGGTTTGCGAGGAATCGCTGTTTTAAGGTTTTTTAGTTGGTTGTTCAGGTTTGGAGAGCCAAATGGACTGATTTGGGAAGGCCTATTGGTGGGCTATTGGAAGGGTATAAATAGGGGGTGAGAGGTATGGGAAATAGTTTTACTTCCTCATTCTCTCATTAGGTGGCATTGAGCTCTTCCTTCCTCTAACACCGTTCCACCATAAAAAATCAAAACCCAAGGAGGGAAATCATATATCTACACCATTGGAGGCTAGATCTACATCAATTGAAGTAAGAGTTCATCCGATCAAGGGGTTTGGTGCGAGGTGCTTGTTGTCCGGGTTCTTATTTCATCAATTTTGGCTTGTTTTGGATAAACAGTGAGTGATATGCATCTCTCACATGGATTTGATAAAGCATATCAGTGTTTGTTCATGTTTTTCATCAAGTGCAAGTGTTTTTCCATAGATTAATGCATTGGTAAGTCCTTTTTCAAGTAAATCACTTTATGGCCCGATTTAGTAAGTTTAGATAAGTAATTTCTATGATATTTCATGTGAATGTTCAAGTTAAATCCTTGATTTTGTTCATACGTACACTTATGGTGATTTTGGTGAATTTTACGTGATTATTTATGGAATTGCCATATTGGTGTTATTATTGACTTCATATCTCTTTTTTGGCCATATTGAAAGAGTTGGTTTTGTCGAACGAATCGTTTTGGAGAAGTTTTGGTCGAAATTGGAGTTGCATTAGAGGATGCAGATTTTGGGTCGAACATGGTGGGTCGGTCGAATCATGGAGAGCATTTCTTAGAGGAAAAGAAATGGGTTGGGTCGGTCAAGCTTCGTACAGGGTCAGTCGAGTTTTGTACAGGGTCGATCGAGCTTTTTACAGGGTCGATCGAGCGAGCAAGTGAGCACGAGGTTGAGCACTTCATGGTCGGTCCTCCATGAAGCATGGGAGTCGGTTTCAGTTTGGGTCGGTCAGTCTCAAATTTCTAGGTCGGTCCTTCATGAAGCAATTGGGTCGGTCTAGTGTGAAGAAACTGGGTCGATCACCAAAGTGGGGTCGAGCAAGGTCGGTCGGTCTCTGTTGTGATGTTGATTGGTTCGGTCATGTACCTAGATGGAGGGTCGGTCGTAAACCAAGGTGAGGGGTCGATCGAGCATAGCCAAAAGTCGGTCATAGGTTCATTTTCAGAAAATTTATATTTTAGGGTACGACTCGGGTTTGAAGAAAAGAGATAGAAAAATAACAATGTTTGGGGGCAACCCCCCAAACCCTAGCCACAGCGCAGTGATGTAATTGGCTCGGTGATGGCGTGACTTCGAAGTAAATTCAAAGAGGAAGTTTTAAAGTGTTGAAAGGCGTTCGTTGATCGGTGTAGAACAACGAATGAGATGACAACTCAAAAGTTGTGAGTTGGTGGATAATGGTTGCTTGAGAAGGTTGCTTGAGCTATGAAAAGTCATTGGGTTGGACGACTAGGGATGCAAAGGCCGAGAGATTATCATTGTCGTAAGTTCTAGCAGGCTCGATACAAGGGTACACTAGAGACGTCTAAAAGACTGGTTATAGGTCGAGTACCCTGGGTCTTGTAGAAAGGCCTAGTTTTCAAGGTTGGACATATGGAGTTTATGCTAGAACTGGGGTTACCATTAGCACTTGACATATGGCAAGGTTGGCCATCATACGATTAACGATGGTTTCGAAGCATGATTGGTGGTGATAGCCAGAGTCTGTCATGGTTGATTAGTTGCCTTGTTTAAACTGTCTCATGTTGATTGTCCAACGTCGAAGGAGATGTTCCTTGGGTGCCTGTATGATATTGGTTTAGGTCTCTGGGGCTTGTGCTTGAGGGATGTTGAGTTCGATTAGGATGGTTTACATGAGATACATATAATTTTGATGTTATGAGTGTTCTACCATGATTGAATGGGTGTTCTGGTTTCCATGGATGAATGGTTGAATTGTTTATGGTAAAGGCTATCACTGTCCGATGTGGGAGAAGATAAGGTTGAGTTCTTCTCTGGGGTTGTGGGTAGATTAGTATGTTTATTTATCCATTCTCATATACTTTATTGTTGAAGTTTGTTAGCTGTTTTATCGCTCACTAAGACTGTTGTCTGACTCAAGATTTTATGTCTCCTCGTATTACCTTGAGTTGTTCATCCGATTATGGATGGGCAGACTAAGTAGCAGGTTACAGGTGATTACTGAGGATGATGCTGCTATGCAGAGGTGAGAAGGAGGCTGGCGTACCTGTTTTATTACTATCTAGTATTTCTATTTTCGTTGTTGAGTACTATATGAGTGTTATAGTGAAGCTTTATGTACAGAGCTTGATATTTCCTGTGATATTTGGATAATCTTTCAGGATGTTGTGAAAGTTTGAAAAGTTTTCTATATGATGCTTCACTACTATTACCTGGTGTATATATTCTATTATATTTTATCCTTGCGCTGTGAGTTTTACGATATCTTTCGATGTTGTTCACCTACTCTGATGATCGTCCATAGCTGCCTGGCACACCTTTCAGTGCATTATTCCTCTTGTTTAGTGCAGGGATTATGAGAGGTCGTCGCATTTGGTGTTAGAGCTCTGGTTATCGATTTTAGCCAAAGTTCTGAGATGTAATCACGTATGAGACATGTACTTGTAGATTTCAGTTGTATGTATACTATATGATACTATATAGTATAGTAGCCTTTGTACTTCTTTAGCAGTTTATCTTATAGATGGCTAATCATTCTAATTTGAAGATTTAGAATGAGTCGACGTTATACGAGACATTCTGCTAGGGAAAAAGCTGTGCCTGGATGGGGTAATGGCAGGGCACCTGATTACCTAGCCATGTTTGAAGCTATGATAGATGCATGCCTACGAAGGGCCCCCGCTCTAGTGGTAGTTGCAGTTGATGTTAGGGTCCAAATGCCTAGAGCTGTGGAATTTGCAAAGCTATGAAAAGAGTTTACATCATTGGGAGGGAAACAGTTCAAGGGAATCGAACCAGTTGAAGAGGTTCAAAGGTAGTTGGACACTTGTGTTCGGATATTCAAGGACTTAGGCATTGATGATGCAACAAAGAGGAAGCTTGCATCAAGGCAGTTAGAGGGCAGAGCAATGGACTGGTGGTGTCACACTTGAGACCCCTGAAGAGGACATTTCATGGGCGCAGTTCAAAGCTAAGTTTGAAGCAAAGTTTATCTCCACTGTGCAAAAGTCAATTCAATTCAAGAGATTCGTGGAGCTCAAGCATAATGGTCGACCAATTCTTGACTATATTTCAGACTTCGAGGCTTTGTCGAAGTATGCTCGTTCATATGTGGATACCCCTTATCAAAAGAACGAGAAGTTTGTCTTGCGATTAATCAGCTTGTGGATTAACTCGATGATAGTTTTGAGAAGATCGTCGAGAAGGCTTTGAGGCATGAAAGTCTGTTTCCTAAGAAGATATTTGTTGTTGCACCTAAGGAAGAACAAAAACCACAGCAGGGTGGTAATAATAAGAAGAGGAAGTGGCAACAATAGAAAGGAAAGATGGAAAAAAGAAGCCTAAGAGTGAGGTAGTTTGCTTTAACTGTTAACAGAAAGGCCATTTTTCTAATGAGTGCAAGAACCCCAAAGCTGCTAAGAAGTGCTTCAAGTGTGGGAAGCCAGGGCATGAGAAGAAAGACTGTCCAGAATCAGCTAAGGGCAAGCAAAGGCATATGCTTTGGAAGCCGTGCCAACTTCTTCAAGAGCTCCTATTGCAGAGGAGAAGGGAAAGGGTGTCGTGGTGCAAGGTACTCTTTCTATTAATGGTGTTTCAATACGTGTGCTTTTTGATATTGAAGCATCACATTCATTCATTTGCAATGAGCTTGGGTGTCGCTTGAGTTTGGAACCAGAGATTTGTGATAGACCATTGATCATGTGTAACACCCCGCCTCCGCTAGGGTCACTCGCAAAGGAATGCACTAGCTTTAGAGGGGCATTATTGGTAAACATGCACAGAAATATCACAAGACAGAACATATAAAATAGCGGAAGTAAAATCAAACTTTCATAACATGAATAAATAAGGTCTAAAGCCTTTTACATCAGAGTACATCAAAACCTGTCTTGCAATAGTAAAGAAGCATAAAGACATTTTCATAAATTATTCCCCAAGTAAAAACAGTAAAGTAGCCATTAGCCAAGAAAAGTCCAAGCCATCCATGATGACCTTCAAGCAGAAGAAGTCCGAACTAAACAACAGTATTTCCTCCCTGGGGGGGGGGGGGGGAAACGGAAGAAAAGAGGCAAAACAAAACGGGTCAGTCAAAAAGACTGAGTAAGACCTGTCTACTACTAGCATAAAAACTAGTAAAGTTAACTGACATGAGAAACTGAGATGAACATAAGCATGATAACAAGATAGATAAGCTAAATCAAAATAACAGGATGAACTACTGAACTCAGATAAACTAAGGTGTCATGATAAATTACGATGTCAAGATAAAACAAGGTATCACATCGTCAGGTTTCTATCAAGTATAATATCCCCAAGATATATGTCACGTATAACGCCCCGTGATATCTATCCTGTATTTTAGCTCTGCACCTACCGTACTAGTATCCCCACCGTGTCATGTGTTAACCAAGAATGACCCTCACTCAAAAGTCGTGTAATGGTCCATGTCAACCTAATATATCGCATATATAGGTTAATCAACTTGTATGTTTTATTCCATGTAAATGTTCAGTCCCTTGCCGTAGACCATACGGGCTTTCCCATGAGATTCTATATTACTTTAACATAGTTCCATGATCCTTAAGATCGGTTTGGACTGTTACCCTAAACCTAGCTAGGGTCTTCCAACATGAATTATTGTTTGTACAACTAGGACTTATGCTACCTAGGGCTGCTAGGGATTATGCTTACCTATTGCACGTTTTCGTATCTCGGTTTGAGTTCAACCACCTAGGGCCACTAGGGATTACGCTAACCGCCAACCGCGCCCTTTTTCCCACGCATTCATCGTGAATCGCTTTTCCATGACTGTATGCACATGTATCACATCGTGCCATCCGAGTCCTGTCACAAGGAAAATCAAGAAATACAAGACTCGGTCGGGAGCTTTCGATTTATCTGCCGATGGAGATGCTAAGGTCTGTTTTTCTTATACGTGGCTATGGTCCCACGAGACCACTCCCTCAACTAGTGAAAGACAAGACAGGATAAATCCTGTATGAGAACACAACACTGGCCAACCCACATCCAAGCCTTACCGCAACCATAATTAGATAACAATTATGGTCTTTTGGGTGTTCTCTGCCTTTCCGTACGTACACGCTTGACCAAAGATGGTAGGTAGCCTGACGAAATGCTATCTAGGGTACGACCGTGTATCGTCGACTATCCCCTATCCATCCCCGTCTTTAGGTCGCTCGTATAGCAACCAAGGCATACTCTTGGTTCTTCTAACGCAGACCTTAACCTCTCATGAGCCTAGTATAATCACCTGGCAGCTCATAGAGGGATACCAAGAATATCCTCACGTTCCCCGAAGCCGCTGCTTCATTACCCAATTCGCTGGAGCCTTTATCTAAATCAGATACTTGCTCCTACTCGTATACTTAAACGATGACCTACCGTATCAGGTTACTCATCTATCTATGAACTGGTCTAAATTTCCTTGACTAAGAATCATTACTTAGTTATTCTTCAACTAAGGTTTACCACTTAGCATTGTTCCCGTTATCCTTGTTAACTACGGTTATCCACCTAATCCTCAGAACTAGGGTTTACATAATGGATTAAGTGTCACTTAAGTTCATGACTTAACCCGTCTACAAATCCTGTCAAAATTGGCTAAGTATCCAAGTTCAAGGCTTAACCCTACAAACCATGCTCAAGTTAGTTAAGTATATTAAGCAATTCACGACTTAACCTCGTCCAATTATCATTCTAGATTGGTTAAGTATATATTAACTTGACCCTATCAATTTACTTAGTCAAATCGGTCAAGTGTATTCAAGCGATTCGTGACTTAGCCTTATCATGTTTTCACGTTATATTGGTTAAGTATTGGTTAACTTAACCACAATAAATTAACGAGTTAGATTGGATAAGTATAGGTCACTTAACCACATCAATTCATCATGTTTAGATTAGTTAAGTGTTTAACTTAACCCCATTAAACTACCAAGTGGGATTAATTAAGTCTAGGCTAACTTAACCCCATCCGATTTCCATGTTTAGACTAGTTGAGTCTAATCTTAACCCCATTCGTTAACCGTATTTTTCGGTTAAGCGTCATTAAGAAAACTTACTTAACCTTACCAAGTTATCGCATTGGATTGATTAAGTGTTGGTTAACTTAACCCCATCCACTAGTCATATAAAAATGGTTAAGTGTCATTAGGCAAATCAAGTTACTTAACCTACCCAACCTTGTCATGTTTTGTTAAGTATCATTAGCCTAATCAAATTACTTAACCCATTTGTCCATGTCATATTTGGTTAAGAGTCATTAATCAAATTAACTTAACCCTATCATGTGGCATTAATTACTTAATGCACCTTCACCTCACACATTAGACTTTGTTGTGGTTACTAGTTAAGCCGGTCGGTTCCGGGTAGCTTTACACCACAACTTGGTCTAACCTCAGGTTCAAGCACAACATGACCAACTTCTCACATTGGGTCCTATTGTTTGCAACTACTAGTTAGGCCGGTCGGTTCCGGGTAGTTTTACGTTGCAAACTCAACCCAACCTCGAGTTGGCCACACTTATATTATCTAAGTGTCATGTCCATCATGTTTCCCAAAACATGTTACAAGTTTTCAAGCATTTGGGTAGACTTAACTTAATATGTAAATTCCCAAAGGGTAGACCTAACTTAATAGGTAAATTCCCAAGCTTATGTTTTTATGCATACTTACATGTCAACTTCCATGTTATATTTCAAGTCATGTTTCCAAGTTGTATTTTCATGTCATTAGAAATTACCCATAACATAACCCAACGCTTTTAAACTCGCATATACGTTCGCGACAACGTAATGGATTAAAAGAAGAGACTTGGCAAATGCATGACAAAAATGGATATTAAGCCACAAGTTAATCATGGTGGCAAATGAGGCACAAATGTGTTCATTAACTTGCATGTTACATTCTTAAGCCTCAAAACATGCATAAACCCAAACTTGGCACATAAGCGAATCATGGTGACAAAAGATATGGAATGATGACTAGTAACTCGCATATATCATCATATAAGGGTTATGACTTCATATGCAAGTTGACTTAAAGGTTATGAGGGTTCTCATGTTGCCTAATGCAACATTTCAACATAAAGGTTGTAGCTTTTAGCTCACAAGATCAAGATAATGACTTCATAAACTTGCATGACATGATAGCATGTATCATACTCAATGATCAAACCCAAACTTGCAACATGAACATTTAACTTCATAGTTAATATCTAAGAGTAGGGAAAGGGCTTACATTGCTATGAAGGCACAAAAGATATGACAAAGCCATTATGCAATCAAATAGACCCAAAATGCAAGCTTTAACATAAAAACCCTTGAGCCAAAATGATCAAAATCCTTGCTTTATGATGCAAAGATAGAAACTTGACTTGAATGCAAGCTAATGATACTCATAGAAGCTTGAAAACACTTGTATGCATGGAAAATCTCTCATAGAAACCATTTAGAAATTTTATGAAGAGAGTGGAGGCCATGAGAGGTAAAATTTTGCCATAGTTTAGTTGCATGAATGAATAATGAGGATTTAGGATAGGTTAGGGTCTTATTTATAGATTAGGCAAGTGTTTTAGGCCATAGGATTAAACCTAGATTCAATCCAAGCCATCAAAGCATGTCTTGGGGAAGAAGTCAAGTGTAGGAACCATCTAGGGCCTTTAGATTAAAGATGAACCATGAGAACCATCCAAATGCAAAATCTGGATTTGAGCGAATCGGCCCACGGGTTGACAGCCAAACACCCTGGATTAACCCCTAGTCGACCCAGCGAGCTCGGGTCGACCTCAAAAATCGGCCGGTTCGGTTATTCCCCTCTCCCAATTCGCTGTTTTGAACATTTTTGCATATTTATTTATTTAATTTTCAATTATATATATATATATATATATATCAATATATATATATTTCTCTGCGCAACCCATTTCATTTAATTAAGTATACTTTAATTTGGGAATTTTTCGTGAAACTTCGCGAGGCCATATCTTGGTCATGCGGACTCCGATTTTCGAAAACTCGGACTCTATTTCGCGTATTTTTCCGAGACGAACGCAATGGCATAGCCCGTTTCCCTTGATTCAGATTTTACAGTTTAATTCTGCCTCCATTTATGTTATAACAGGTTATTGAAAATACGGGTTGTTACATTCTCCCCACCTTTTAGGATTTCGTCCCCGAAATCTCCAAGTTAAGAAGAACATATCCTACCATCCATCATCCATCTACTCAAAACATCATCCACAAGCAACCATTGTCCTTAGATGATTTCTAATGTTGTATGAATATATGCAAAACGTGTGTGTGTACATGTTCCTTAGCTAATGCTAATGATCAGGCCTGAATAATCTTTCTAATGCAAAATATGTATAGTGCCATGAATCCAACATGTATGCAAATAGTCCTAGTCATATAGATACTATATGCGTGCACAATCATTCATTCATATGCAACAACCGCATGATAATACATTCGATTTCATCCATCAACAAGTATAAATACTCGTGCATATGCAATATGAAATGTGACCGAGTTGAGCTAGTATCTAATGTGTATTCGCGCATCCACGAGCAACCACTTGCAACCACTTGCAACCATATCAATCATAACATGTTTCAAATACATGTTTACATCCATAGGGTTCTACCTAGAATTCCATGAAACAGGGTCGAGAAGATAAACAAGACAAACTCCTTACAGGGTTTGTAACGGAGAATAGGACCGAGAGGATGTCCACAAAAGATAGCCTACAAGTAAGCTCTACAGAAAACAGGGATCAAGGATATACTCCCAAAAAGAGATATCATGCGCGTATCTAGTCTTTGACCATCAAAGTCGTCTTTTAACTTCGCGATTTTGTAGCTTCTTATTCCTGTTTGCATAACATGAGCTGGAACTCATTTCTTCGTCGCCTCTCGTTCCACTTGCACTTATCCTTTTCCTAGAATACTTGACGCAAACATGACTGCGTACTCATGATCTCATGCAAGCTTTCCAAAATTCACTAGTGAATCTTGGATCTCGTTTATATACTATAAGGCATTCCATGTAGAAGAACTTTCTCTTGAAAGTAAACAGATGTCAATCAGGTTATCATGCGCACTTACTAGGGTGATCTCTATAACCCATGCATAAATGAAGTAAACCATCCGTCTTATTGGCGAACACCACTCGATCGGGCTTCAAATTTCCAATAAAGGCATCAAGGGATTCTAAGTAACTAGTCATGACAGAACCTCAAAAAGGTTACCCGATACTTCGAGGGCATTACCAAGGCTAGTCAAAAGGTCTAACTACCCTCCTATCAAAACCGAGAGTGGCACCCCCTACTGGATAACCACTTCATCCCTAGAATCCATCCATAGCTTATAAACATAAGCATTATTTCCAAACTCAACACTTGGCATAGACATTCCCAAATCCAAACAAGTCATGTATAAATGGACTGATTCTCCAATAGGACTTTGAGACAAAAATGGGATTCTCTATTACGCTAGTACTTAAGGTGCAGAGACTCAACTATCGAAGCAGACTTAAATGATACGAACAACGAAGTCCTAACGGGATGATAGAGAAGAAAAGCTAAACCTTTAACAAGATCGTTACCCTCCTTCCGAGGTACTCTAGAAATGAGAGCATACTACTGCCCTCCCGATGATCTTGTCCTTGTCCCATAATACTTAACTATCCGCCCCGTTTTACCATGCTAAAGGTACTCTCACGTCATGGGTTTCATTGTTCATCTTTCTCCCTCCTTTGAGGACTAAGCCATACCAACAAGTTGCTCATCCTTAAGCTCGTATCCTTTATCCTTCTTTCTCACGATCCTTTCTTATAACGCGGCCACTGGTCTCTCGAGAACCACCTCCATTGTATGGAAAGCACTTTCGTAGGTAGAAAAGACTAGTCGCAGTTAAAACTACTGTGACTACAAATGGAGGAAAGAAAGGAAAAGAGACTCAATTAAGGAAACAAGGATAGTGCTAATGGCCTTTGGGGAATAGCCTTTTTCTTTTAAAAGAAAATTTTCTTGAAAAATGCTTCTTTGTAAACGGTTTTTTTTTCTTTTTCAAATAGTTTTCAGAAGGTCTTTAAAAACTTTTGCCCAGTCTGGTAACCTTCTGCTCTGATACCACGTGTAACACCCCGCCTCCGCTAGGGTCACTCGCAAAGGAATGCACTAGCTTTAGAGGGGAATTATTGGTAAACATGCACAAAAATATCACAAGACAGAACATATAAAATAGCGGAAGTAAAATCAAACTTTCATAACATGAATAAATAAGGTCTAAAGCCTTTTACATCAGAGTACATCAAAACCTGTCTTGCAATAGTAAAGAAGCATAAAGACATTTTCATAAATTATTCCCCAAGTAAAAACAGTAAAGTAGCCATTAGCCAAGAAAAGTCCAAGCCATCCATGATGACCTTCAAGCAGAAGAAGTCCGAACTAAACAACAGTATTTCCTCCCTGTAACCTGGGGGGGGGGGGGGGGGGGACAGAAGAAAAGAGGCGAAACAAAACGGGTCAGTCAAAAAGACTGAGTAAGCCCTATCTACTATTAGCATAAAAACTAGTAAAGTTAACTGACATGAGAAACTGAGATGAACATAAGCAT
>JASFAX010001848.1:0-48516 GCA_030737875.1 Allium sativum
TCCAAAGCCAAAAGAGGAGGAACATGAAAAATAGCACGCTGAGAAGAGGAAGGCATAAATGAGCTACGCTCTATAATATCTAGCTCTCCGGGAGAGACGGGTGATGCATAATTGCTCGTAGTTTTGTTTCTTAGGGAAGTATCAGGAGAAGTGTCAATATTAATAAATTTATCAACATCAGAAGCAGCAGGAGACGTTTGTGTTCTTGTCATGGTAACCACGTCCTTGGAAAAATGAACTGACTTGGCATGTTTTGGTTTTTTAGGTGATGACTCAATACCAGAATCGACAAGCCTCTTTAGAGCTTTAACATTAGACTGGTCAAAAACATTAAGAGCGGAACCACTGTCAGAAGCCGTTAATCTTGAATAAAGAGAGCTATATCAGGAGGCTATGAACGAGAAAATTGATAGGTAAAATTAAAAAATCATTTCCAAACATAACGGCAATTCTATTTAAATTACCTGGAAATATAGGAGATGCTGCATTAAACATCTTAGAGTTCAGCGATAAACCCTTAGCATTACATGGGCGGTAGTCCCAAAATCTTCTGCCCAGGAGGAAGAAGGCTGTATTGACGAAGCTTGTCCACAATGATCAAAGATAATCGACCTTTAAGATTCTCAGGAGCATTAAAAATAGCCTCAACAACTTGAGTCTCCTCATCCGGCAAAGTTGCATTTTTGGAAGGGGGCTCTATGTAAAGTCAAGGGTTAAATAAGAAATACGAGCATAACATAGTTGTTTTCAAAGGACAAGAAACTTACCGCGTTCAATAAATTTTCCTGATATGCCAGGAGGGCACTTAACAAGAAAGAACTAGTCCTTCCAGGGTTTAATCTTGCTAATGTTGTCGCTTATCAGCCTCTTTATGGGATTCGCATGCCAGATAGGTGACTCCGCACTTTTGGAGAATCGTACCATGTGACGGATAAGCTTGGGGCTAAAAGAAGTTCGATTTGATGCAAGTGCCAAAATGTCTAAGTATAAAATCAATGTATAGGTGTTGGGCGAGAGTTGGATAGAAGGAAACCCCAAATCACACAAAACCTTGAGCAGAAAGGGTGGAAAAGGAAGGAAGCCCCCAGGCCAGATATGGATTGCCGAGTATGCAAAGTACCCTTCTGGAGGGTTCTGAAGGGAATCTTAGGAAGAAGCGACAATGGCGTCTATGACAGATATTCCAAAACTGTTAAGAATGGTCTTCACCTTATCTTGAGAGGTGATTAAAGAAAACTTCGAAGCGAAATCCTTCTTGTACCGTGGAGTACTAGAACCCTTGGTCTTTGGTTTGGTGGGGCTCTTTTTACTAGACATAACACTGCCATGATATTATTTCAAAACGTATATGATTAACATCACATTCTTCTTACGTAAAAATGCACGTGGCACCCAAAAGTCAATCTAACAGCAAGTATAACTCGTTAGCAAAGGGCTTACTTTGTTGTTTGGCGAGCCAATCTTAAGTATCGATCTTAAAAAGTTAGCACATAGTTAACCTCCATTTGGAAATAGTTAGGCCTTTGGTGATGGTAAAAAGGGCTATCCCAACATCAAAATCTATAGGATAAGAGGCATGTGCCAAGAAGATCAAATTGTTAGTGACGTGCGATGGTTGTTCAGCCAAGACCTAATAATTCGATATCATCACCTAAAAACTTAGTTGATTCACAAACCTTGTACGAGTAAAATTAAAAGATCTGGACATCCTTATGAATTAAGTTGCAAAGCCTTTCCGACACCCTCAAATTTAACCCGGCACCACGAGATTGGAGTTAAATAAATACAAACAATGGTGTCGGCAAGGCCGAAAGCACAATAAAGTGGCAATAATGATGATTAAACTGACTCATACCAGAAGTATAACATTTTACTTTATAATTAAATTATCCCCTTTACATGGCTCATCTTGCAAACTAAAAAAACTCTTGATGGGTGCATTTAGTAAATAAGCAACCTACCATTTCAACCATTAATTATCATTGCGGTTGTTGCTATTGATTAAACCCGCATTAATTATGTCGAAATCTTGGTCGGTTTTCCTAATTGATTCAAATGCATGATTTAGAGTAACATCTATAATCGAATTAAAGATACTTACAAAGAATCAAACTCGAACGTCTGGGAAGAAAGGCTTGATCAGTTCTTGAAAGAAGTGATATTCTGGCTCGAGAATTTGATTCGCAGGTAAAAGGCGGAGACAAGGACGATGAAGCATTTATAGTGAACTTCCTTACAAATATGAGCCGTACAAGCAGAAACCCATCAACGGACTTGATCGAGGGTTGCCAAGAGACACGGGGTCGACACACCAAAAGAAGACAAAAAGTTTGACTTGAAAATTCGATATTACTGCTTCACAAGGGGGAAAATGTTAGTACTAAAATTAGCTCTGAGGCAGGCTAACGGTGAAGGGGTATCGGACCATCACAAACACAAAGGAATCTTCTATCAGCAATAACCAAGCACAAGGTAAAGCCGAAAGCATATGGGAACGATCCGAAAGCTATGCACCCGGCACCATCACTAAACGAAAGAGCTCAGAAGCTATGCGAAGAAAGGATATCGGCATGGTGGTTTTGGCACGATTGGTAAACAACGAAAGGTCACCCAAAACTGGAAGCTAGTGAAGAGAAGGACCATGAATCTGACAAACTGAGGCCTATAAGGATGACAGAGCTATCGGTATTAACTTGCTTAATACCGATACATGATGAGACGAAAGTATCAAAGATACTTAATTCAAGACATATAGAGATTATCCGAGAACCAACTACCGGGACCCCCATTAAATGGTAACCGAAAGGCTACTCTAGTAAGCAACAAATAAAGCGCTGAAAGCAACCCTACGGAAAGCCAAGGAACATTTCAGAACTCTACCAAAAGGCAAACGGGAACCTCAAGGAAAGACAAGCTCTCCATACTAATCTACTTCGTGTCGATACCGACATGGGTGGCGGACCTGACAACCATTCACTTGAGTTACGAAGACAAGCTCTATAAAATGTAAAAATAGAGAATCCATAACCGAAAGCCGCATTCAGAAGCTGAAAGCTTCCGAAAGCTATTCACACCTCCAGACTTAGTAGTAATTCAAAGAAGATAGACAAGACACCAGCAAAAAGCTCCAAAGACCGGGACTATCTTCCCGAGAGCCAAAACCGGCACCTCAAAAGTCTTAAACTAGGCCTTTGGAACCAAAAGGAAAAAGGCGGTCGAAAGCCAAACTTCCGGAACCAAAGGTGTAAAGCAGCCTACAGAGGCTTCTGCTGGCCAAATAGCAAAAGTGGCCCCCATTTTTTTAAATAAGACCTCAAGGGTCTCATTTTAGGGTCTGATTTATTCATTCTCATTCTTGTATTCTTTTCTCTACGGTAAACCCTAATTCCTAAATCAGATTGGGGATTTCAATTGTAATAACTAGTGTATTCCAAAATCAAAGATCAATGAAGAGTGAATAATTACTTAGCACATTACTTATGAGTTACTCATGTAATCTCTTAGCTATCAATAGTACAACATGTTATTCTCTTTCTATATGCGTACAAGCTCTTACCTAAGCCTAAACCCATCCGCAAAGTCAGTGCTGAACCCCTTCCTATAAGCCTCTTAGCCCTTATCCAGGGTTGTGCTTAGGTAACCCTTGCCCCCAAGATAACTATTGGTTCTTAAGTCGCTTAAGCATGTTGCTCAACCAGCTGAGGGAAGAGCAACTAATCTTTTGGGCCCAAAACCTTGATATCTACGAAACGATGAACTAACTCAAACTCGTGAAAGTTAAATAAACCTATTTTCTCTCTTAGGTCCACTTCCGTAAACCTATCTCCGGTGTTGAAGAAAAATATCGTTAACGGATACTGCACTTGAACTTTTGTTAACTTCTAGCTATGCATGTATTTGGTCATTTTGAGCTTGCTTGGCTTGACATTTGCATTGCCTTAGCATTGTGATCATTATTATCATACTTGAACATCATGTGTGCTCATATTTTCTATTGCCATACCCATGCTACAAGCTATTGAGTTTGTATCTGTTCATTTGAGTTCACATGCTGAAATGTCGACATTAACTTGTACAGTGTTCTTGCCTTTTCTTCGCTTAGTCTTTTTACTGCCTTGTTTGGTCTTGCACTTGTGTATGTGATTCTAGGCCATCCACATTTCCTTGAGATTTGATGATTTGCAGCACTGGATATTTGTCTTTTGTCGCTGCACCATGCCTTGTGTATGTGCTGCTACCCATGTACTTTGATACTAGTTTGCTTGGTTCATGTACATATGCACTGTTGCTTGCACCAGAACAAATTCTGCCTTTGCTAATTTGCTTGCTAGCTATCGTGTGCATATGCTTGCACATTATTGCTAATTCATGTTGTCTTGGTCATTGTTCATTGCCTTGTGACTTGTTCACTTGAGTTGAACTTGTGCAACACTTTGACCAGACTGTGCTTGTTGAAGTTGTTGCATGTTAATGAGAGTGCACGTGTTCTTTCAGGCTTTGATGGAGCTTAAAATTGCTTGCATGACTCATACACACTATTCGCATATGTGTTTATATGTATGTGTGTGTGTTGTGTGCTTCTTATTTACTGCCTTGTAATTGTGATAACTAAATAATAAGAACAGATGCCAAAACTTGTTCTTCCATTTATCACTTTCTATGCTATCATACATGCATGTCTAGGGTTTTTACCTTTTCACCTGAATACCAGTGTGTATATGCGTAGGAAATATTTTTTAATTTAAATCAGCAGACCAATATATGATGTGTCATGGCTGGTCAAGATCAACAGACCACAAATGTGAGTTGTGGATGGTCATGATCATCAGACCACTATATTTGTCTTGAGACTGATCTGCAAGCACTAGTATTCAGTCTACCTTGTGGTATTTAATGTGAATCACTGTGAATATCACAACCAGTCTAGACTCAAATAAATGTATACGTATATTAGATCAAGTCTATAAAAATGATGAGAAACCCACCAAAAATTAGGAGGCAATAATACATTTATATTTTTCTACAAATAATTCTATTTTTGTTCCAGTTTACTATGTGTGTGTCTATGATAGGTATACAAGTGACTGGACTGGATCTGATGCAGTCTGAAGACAAAGTGTGTCAATGTGTGTGTATATGAGTCTATACATTTGACTGAGCGAATATGTGAGTGAGTTGTGTGTAACTAAGTGGATTCTGAATGAAATGAGTGTTGTAATGGGGAAACAATGTAAATTGAATGTACAATAGTTGAGTCAAACAATATGTACCATTTTAAATGTTTAAATAAAATATTTATTTGAATAAAATACTATTTGAATATTAAATTTTATGCAGCAGTATTTTGTTCAATAAATATTTATTTCTTTGTGAGATGTAGTATGAATAGTACAATTGCAAACACATTTATGTAGTAATATATATGTTTGTTATAAAAAAAATCATATTGTTATATCCAACAGTGACTTCACCTCTGGTCAGGGATGCTAAATCCATCCAGATCCGTGCCACTTCCCGTATCTTATCGGGGAAAGCACCCGCATCGGAAAATCCATGTTTTTTGATAAATTGCTCAATAGTTTTCAACGTGTAATATTTACCAATTTTTCGAATTCTAGATTTGAGCGATGTGCGTTGCGCAAGCCATTTTACATGATCGTGCTATGCTAATCAGCTTTTTTGAGTGCGCAAAAGCAAAATTTACTAGAATCCATATATTTTTCCACGATGAGTTTTGCCACATGATCGAACCGACATGCTCAAAGATTTTGAGCTGATCGGACCGAGTCGATCACTTATTTCTACCATGCTGGATTTCCTAACTTTACTAACGACTATTTCACAAATCGACGCCATTTCCAACCTTTTCCGAACACGTCGTGACTTCGACCAAATCATTTGTGTTTTCTGACGATGTTTTCGAGACTTAGTGTGCCACTAGCCATAATCTTGACGTATGACTCCTTTGCCAAAAGCTAGTCAATTCTTGGTTTGATGACCCAAAAGTTTCTACCTTTCGAATCGATTATAAACCGCACGAGTCTAATCCAACAGGAAAAAAAATCCTCGAACCCTTATAGGATACAACAAATCAAAACAAAAGAATATTTCATTACTATTAGAACAATTTTACATCAGAGTACAACACAAATATAACAGAATACAAAATTACAATACACAGCGGAAACATGAATGCAAGACTACGAAATAATCCAGAGCATAACTCCATCCATATTCTAGGATCCTTCTCAATAAAATATCTGCAAAACAAAAAACTATTAGCTGCTCGTGTGTAAAATATGGGCACCCCGAGTTTACGTAGGAAACTATAAATTCTAGGTCAGTATAGGACTAGTGTGAGATCCAAAAACAGTTATTTACTTTATTTTAAAGTTGGTTAAATCATGGGACCACACCGTATAACACAGAATTCGTTTTCTCCACATGAATAAGAGAATAAACTAACAACGCTTTTTGAAAAATGAAGCTATTATAAGACTCAAGTCCCATCGCACAATGCAATGCAAACCGGAGGATTGAGTTTTACCTTATAATAGCCAAACATGCTTGATACCCGAAAGTTCTTGTAATAACCCGGATTTTTTGTGACTAAATAATTAATTTATTTAATTATTGAACAGGTCGATTTGGTGATTTAAATGAATTATATTCAATATCTTTGAATCTTTAATTAAAATTAGTAATGGAATAATGGATTTAAATTCAAACATTTCTTGTTTCAAATGGATTTTTCTAGTACTCTCCTGCTATATCAGCTTAGCGTACCTAAATCATTAGAATGTTCGATCAAATACCATATATTGGTCCCCTATTTTTCCATAAAAAGATGATTGTATTTTTGCAGTCAAAGGTGACTATAATAATAAAAGATTTAGCCGATTTAGCTTCATAAAACACATGCTCATCGGCAAAGAAAAAAAACAACAACACGATAACGATAATTATATTGCTGGAAGTACAATTAATTAAACACAAAAGGGAAAGATAATCAATCTTGCTGGTGCAATGTGAACATAAAGACAACATAAGATACATATGAACTTGGGTCCAAATACCATTATTTGTTTACATAACACGAGGCCCCTGTCTCTCTTTTATCAAACAGTTACCTTACCTTGTACACTTCAACTCGAGCCGGTCAAGTTTCAATTCAGCGTCTGCAAGTTTCCAAACTCCGTGCTATCTACGGCATTTCGTTTTCGTGTATACCAAGCCACTTTCTTCCTGTGTGTGTCAAGGCAACAGATGCCGTGCTTGCCAAACTGCCTTGCTTTTAAAAACGGACTGTATTCATTCGTTGTTTGGTGGCTCCTTCCATTCGAAGATTTGGGAAAAATACCCATCACATTATAAATCAAGCCGCCCACTATCCTGACTTCAAAAACTCTAATTAAATCCTAAATCGAGAGGATGGTTTCTTCGTTTGGGTTCGAATACCCTCCGTCGTGCGTGAATCTGGAAGATCCGTGTTTGGGTTAATCATTGTTGAAGCTGGGTTGATCGAAGAGGGTGCGAACCATGGGGGTTTGACGCGATCTAGGATTCAGAGCAATCAAGAGGTGGTGGCAACCCATGTTTGGGTAACATGACGACCTGGGCAAGATTACAGGTTGCGAGAGACTGTTGGTCTTTGTGGGGCGCCATTTGAGGTGAGATTAGAAGAGGCGGATGGTGTCAATGATTTAATGAATGGTGGAGAGGGATGAAAAACCGCGGTGAAGTGATGATGCAGATGTTGAGACCTGTGAGTTCATCAGTGCGGATTGTTGGATGGTTAACGCGATGGATATGGGAAGTTACTGACTTCTGTTCAGTAAGAGGAAAAACAAAATATAAAGGAAAAGAAGGGGTGCGGTTCTTTGTTTGAGTGTTGACTGGGAGTTGTTGAAATAAAGGAGGAAGTAGCGAGTTAGTGAGGGAGGGTTTGAACAGAACGGCAGTTGATAGGGTGTTCGAGTTTCATGGGTGTGTACAGTATGGCTTTAGGTGAAGTATTAACTATAGTAGAGGTTTAGGGATGTAAAAACTGTGTGAATTAAGGGAGGAAGAGCAGTTCGAAGACCATATTTAGAGAAGGGTTTAAGATGATGGCCAGGTGAATGGTGTGTTATCTCGTTGATGATGATATCAGGTTATTTCTTGACCTGGGAAGAGAAAAAGGTATACACAAGATTTAAACATTTGGTGTGGGGTATCTAAGAATAGAAGTAACGTTGGTGAAGACAAAATGGGTTACCATGGTTTTGGGAAGAAGATCAGAGAAAAAAGAAGAAAAAAAAAGATCATGAGTACAACTGTGTTTATGGGGAGGATAATGGCATAGTGTCGAAGGGAGATGGTAAAGCCATGAAATTCAATTCAAACGAAAGCATGGAAAGCAGTATGAAAGAAAAAGAGATGGGTCTTATTGATTCCTGCGGTATTAATATCCTTAACAAGAAATTAGTATAAAGTTAGTAATTAAATTAAGTATTTAATTATTAAATTAAATTATATGACTAAGGTGATTATAACATGTGCATATGTTAGCAGAATCGGAAGGAACTGGTATAATTGGAATCATAACAACAAGGTCTACGTTATAGCACGGACGTGGTTGAGAACAAAGCTATCAAAATGTCGTGATAAAATCAAACACTGTTTGATTTTAAACGAAACAAAAGCAGAATCATCAACTACGAAACAAGGTGAGTAAACTCACTAACTCTGATTCGTTTATATTTTTATATAAACGAGTTTTAAATTTATTTAAAGTTATTTTATACTGTGATAGTTGTTTGGATGAATAGTTGATAAAATTGGTTGAATTGGTTGATATAATTACATCGTTGATCAGTTATCAGTTCTGATATTTCATATTGATGTGAAATAATATTATTAATGTTGATTAACATCTGTGGATGCAGGGAAACAGGTTGGAGGGATCCAACTGGATTCCTCAACATATATGTTACTGTTTGACTGTGATATATGATGTGTTATAAAATCTATGATTGGATATGTTATGTTTGAATTACCTGGCCCTAGAAATTTGGTATTTTGAATACCGTAAAATATTTTCGAAGTGTAGAAGGAAATTGAGATTTAAAAATAAAATTTACTTTCAAAATAGAAATTAAATTTCGACTGTAGTCAAAATAGAAACTTGTTTTAAATAAATAATCAAGCAGTTGAATTTAAACGTTTTTATAGTTTTGATAAAATATTTATCTTAGGATAAATTGGAATATGGAAACCGGTTTTGAAATTGATAGGTGTAATTGGATTTGAATTTAGCGATTTTAAAGAAAATTATAAGGAGTTTAAATTGGAAGGAATAGAAATAAGATTTTATGAATGATTTTACCATTAGAAGATAATAAAGTGAATTTGGATTTATAAGGTATGAAGTCAAAAGAATTGATTATATAGAAGAAATATTATTCACGCTTGAAGTGAACAATGGTTCAAAGCTGATATTTTACAATTAGAAATTAAAATGGGGAAGGGGAAATGAAAACAATGGGTTTTATTCCAAAGTTCAGGATATAAATTGAAATATAAATTCAAATTTGAATTCGTATGGAAAAGTAGAAATCGGTTATGAAACCAATATTTGAAATTGAGATATGAACTTAGCAAATTATAAACAAGATTTTAAATGATCGGAATAACATGAGATTTTATGAAAAATTCTGAATATAAGTTATAAATTAAATTTGGATTTAATATATTATTTATGAGTACGAAATCAAACTGGTTTGATTATATATAAAAGGAATACATTCACGGTTAAAGCGAACAATAGTTTAAAACAAATAATTTGCAAATAAAATATCTATAAAGGAATTTAGATTTGAAATATAAATCCAAACTAGAATGTGAATGAGAAAGGGAAATGAATAATGTTTTTAAAGAAAACGACGAGTTTTATTTCAAAATTTGGAATATAAAATAAAGTGTGATAACGTTTTGTAGACTGAAACGCTTATAAAGGATTTTGGTAATGATTTGGAAAGGATAAATTCAAAAGTGAATTTGGAATTTGAATTAACATGAAATGGTGGATAAATTCCGAAGTTCAAAATATAATCGAATATAGATTATTCGAGAGAGAGTTATTTATTGGAATTCGATTGTATCGAATTCAGGGAAGTAGTTATTTTTACTTTCCGTTTGAATAAAATTTAATTATTTACTTATTAATTTATTTATTGAAATTAATAAGTACAAGTTATATTTTATAAACCAAATATTTGGAAACAGTGATTATAACGCTGTTGTATAATAAATGTGTTTTAAATCTAAACAGCGATTATAACGTTGCCGCTAAAATAAATGTTTTGTAAGTCTAAACAGCGATTATAACGCTGCTGTATAATAAATGCTTTGTAAATCTAAACAGCGATTTTAACGCTGCCATTATAATTAATGTTTTATAAATCAAATAAAGCGATTATAACGCTACCGTTATAATCAATATTTCTTGTAAAAGAAGCGGATTCTTAGATTGAATTTGAGAGTTGCATAAGTGATGTTTTGTTAGAAGTTATGAGCTTTGACTATTTCAAAGTTGAGAATGTTGTTCAATTAAGGTCTGAGAGTTAATTATAACCCAACTTGATTGACTTCATGATTGATGGAGGAATGGTTAAGGTTCAATAGTGGAAATTGGTTAGCAATATGGTTAGTTAATAAATGATTAATGGTTGAGTTATAATAAAGATGTTTTTATAACATCGGGTTAATTTAGAAAGATTTTGAAATGTTTTCCCCAAATAAAAATGAGAGATATTTTCTATGCATAGGAAATGAAATGAATTGGTCAACGAGGAATTTAGAAATGGAATATGGAAATAGTTTCGATATTAATAAGGTATATTTTCTGAATATAGAAAATAAGGATTCGTGAATATTTAGAAATGTTTCCTAACTAGAATAAGAGATATTTTCTCGAATAGAGAATTAGAATATTGAAAATGTTTTCCAAGAATCGAGAAAAATAATTGAATGTTGAAAGATCTAGAAAAGGGGAAAATGGGAATTTGAAATGATAATATAATAAGGAATTGATTTAAAAAGTGGCCAGTATTGTTTGATGGTTGATCGGTAGAATTTCCATTTGGAAATAGGATCGTTGGTTGTATGGATGTTCCTTTGATAGTTTAATCACCGACTATCAAAGTTTTTAGTTCATTTTATACCTCCGTTGTCAATATGGAGCGACCGGAATCAGATTTAATATCTGAAAACCACTCCGCATTGGTATAAGCGTTACGAATCAACTTCTGTTTAAGATCATTGAAGACGGAGTAAAATGCAAGGTTGTTCTGTTAACCCTAGATAGAAATTGCCCAAGATGGATTAACAGAACGGTGCCTTCAGTTTGTCCAGACCCAAGACAACTTGTATGGACGAGTGTCTGACAGAGTATTTCCAAAGGGATTACGTACGTTGATTCCTTCAAACGTACGAAGTTGGTGGAAAAGAAGGGAACTTCTTTAGCCTAATAATCTGAGTATTTTTGTGGGAATCAATTAGTGATTTCCGATGGATCTGACGATGTGGCATTCAAAGTGAATGGTGGCCAGATGTTCTGGAAGATAATTCAAACCTCAAGCCTCACTACCTAGAATTGACAAAAATCGGGCAGGTAGCATGGCTATGTGGGTCGCTCCTATTAGGATGTATAATCACCTATCTAGAGAAATTACATTGCTTTTTTAATCTATCGATGCTGTCCCTTTCAGGAAACGGTTACAGATCCCAACCGTTGGTGATATACATACGATACATTCAAGAGAAATGAGTGGTCTGTCATGTGTTGGTCGGGTCGCAAGATGTTCTTTTTGAACCCAGTGTATCCCCTCTAATCGGAAGGTTGTTCCATACCTTGTCATGTTGGAAATCCAATCTCCAATAAGCGCCCTGCGGTTTTTGATTTTATATTATATATGGAGCGTGAGATGCAAGCGTTCCGCTAGATTCTATTTGTTTGATGTAGACACTATTGTAATATCACTGGATTTGATATCAAAAATATTTTGGGTTATCGTAAGGTAAAAACCATATGTGTTTATGTGTAGACCGGTCTTATGATTATCTTTTCCTTCGAAAGGATTTTTAAAATTTAAACGAATGGTTGGAGTTTACTCACACCAGTCCCATGACTGACCCAGAGTTTATTTTATTTGTTTTCCCTAAACTCTTGGGTGCCCATATTTATACGGGCAGTCAAGTAGTCGGGATTTTACAGATTCACGTGGAGAAGCTTGAAGCAGGAGGCTTCACCTGTTAGCTATAGACTATCATATTTTCCACTGTGTACTATGCTGTATCTGGAAACAGGTGTTTATGACTGTTCCAGGAATAACTGTTGTGCTCTGATGATGGTATGTATATACAGTTACTAATTTGTATTTCAAAAGTTATGTTAAATAATATATTTTATTTGTTTTGCTGTGAGATTTGTGTTCTTCGTTTTCTTCTATTCTAATTTCTCTTTCTTTCTATTTCTCATCCTCTAACTTCTTTCTAATAATGATTCGTATTTCTATGCAATTTGGGTTGGACGTGTGGTGTTATTTGTCGACTCAAAGAGTACGGAAATTTGGGCCATTACAGTTCTCTTTTATTATCACTAGTGCATAGTGTGCACATCATTTCCACAAATAAATGTATCAATCTTAGATGACATAATGCCCCATCTCATTATGTCGCCATACAGGTTTACAACTGAAAATGTAAGGCTCGTATTGGAAGTTGAATTCCATCAATGACCAAGGCAAATGATGTTCCATATCCATTAAGGTTATCTCTAGCAAGATGTCCAGGACTCACAAGCATGCGTTCCTTGGATCGGCAGAGCTGGCTCACCAATTCCTGGTGGGTTCGGGATACTCCTGAACATAGTGTTCCCTGGTCATAACTGATCGTCATCCTGGTCATTATTTGACAATAATATGAGGCGCCTAAATTCCATCATCCACATATGTATATTGCCTGGGTTCCATACCATGGCATCACTTTTAGCTAGATGGAAACATATGTCCTTACTCTGTGGTACATCATCCTATTTTCGTCTATTAACGGGTGGTGAGGCTTGTCATCACATTTCAACACAAAGCTACGCTGTATTAGCCATGCTTTGATCATCATCCACAAAGCCCTGCTTTTCAACAAAAACATGGATCTACTAGCACTTCGCATGCCACATTGTCAGTTCACAACATATAAGTATTAATATATAACCCTCTGAGTACATAAGCCTCAAAGGAAGGTGTCAAGCTATGGGAATAAATTCTCCGCCACCAACAGATTTAATATCAACAAACATCAATTTATTATATGGTAATTTACAATGTCAGGCATACATCCATTTACAAGTTCGTTCTAGGTCTAAATGAAACCAAAGGCATCTTATTCCTCGTCCAATAAAGGGTAGAGGCCCTTGCATATCCAAAAAAAACTCCAAGTACGTTTGGACTAATGCAACAATGTAACCCATAGTGGGTGTACGGTCCGAGGCATCAAAAAGCAGTCCTCTTGATGTGAAGATCTCCGGTCGTCAACCACCATCTTCGATATCTTCCAAAAATAGCAACTTAGTTATTCAGAATGGATTAAAACCCAGTCTTTCCAAATAACTAGCGCATCTTTTAAAATCAAGTGACATATAAACATCTCAGAAGTCTCATTCCAATTTGGAATATTCATTTACTCAAATCATCTTTTAGATTGGGAATTAATCCCTTAAATCTTATCAAAGTTCTACACTGTTTAAACTCTTATTTAAATCTTTCTTTGGAAATCATTTCACAAGATTATATAATCTCTTTTCACAAACTTAACTGAAATCCAGGTTTATTAGACTTATCACGATTGTCAAGCCTTACAAAAAGGTGATCTCTCTCATATCATTATCCCATTCCCATCCTATTCATCCCATGAAGCAAAACTGGTGGTACTCCATATTTGACAACCATTGTGTTTCAGAAAGTTTAATTACCTTCTTTCATTTCAAATCTAATTAAAGATTTATTAAATCTCAAATTTGGTATTAATCTCCATTTCATTCAATCAAATCATTGTTGAAAGATTTATTAAAACTCTAACTTAGTTTTAATCTCACAAATCATTACTCAATGATTGGTTAACTTTGGAAGCCAATCCCATCTTTAACTGGGTTAAAGAATAGATGTTAATAATAAACACCATTCACGACAAACCCAAATACAAATTTATATCAAATATAAGACTTTAAATAGAAATCATATTGACTTATATTCAACATCCAATTCTAAAATCAACAAATATTGTATAGAGAATAACGATATCAATATCTTCCAAATTTCTCAAACAATATCCGTATAAATACGGAATCCAATGTCGAAATATCCAAAGATTATTTCCATTCAAACCCAATGAACATAAGTTTGAAAACTTTTTGTTATCTTTAAACTAAATTTCAAAATATTGATTTACTATGTTAAGTAAATCAGGTCAAAATAGCAAATATTCAAATCATAGTTTAAAACATCACGTCTCTTACTCAAGTCACTTTAAAATCATTAATTATGATTTATCACGACTTTTCCATATTTTCAATAATTTTTATAAGGCCCTTTCAGTCGGTTTACAATTTCAGTCACCGAACTACCTCTATAGGGACCTTTTCGAAAATAGTATTTTAAAATCTAGCGATTGGATTTTAAAACTTACTATTCCATTTGAAAGCTCTCTTCATTTTGAACCCAATGTTTTTCATTTCGGGAGAATCCGACAGTCGGATCTTCCGGTACGTCGATTCAAAGTTAAAGCTCAGATTGATGTTTTGCTCGAAAAACCTCGAATCCAGTGTGTTATAAGAAACAACAAATTATCTTTTAATTTCTTAAATTCATTTTTATTCCATCTTCCTAGAGTCCATTCTCCGGGGAATTCTAAGAAAATACATAAGTATAGAATGAATAAATGGAAAATTTGGTCTTGGAAGAGTATATTCTAGTTCATCGAGACCCAGGCATTCGCCGATCCTGCCGAAATTCGTAGTAGCCGATCTTGCTCTTTCCATTCTTCTACTGCTTGTCGAAATTCGTGAATTATCGCTGTGCGACTACTCCTATTCAGACCTAATTTGATTAACAATTAAAATTAAAATGAAAGACCCCTAGATTAATTTATAAATTATATGAAACATATATAAGTATTTTTGGAAATTACATTTCATTGATTTCTCTTTAAAATTAAATATTCCACTAGTTAATTATAATAATATTATATAAGTTATTAAAATAATATTATTTTTCAAAACCTATTATTTGAAGTCCAAATTTTTCTGATATCCGTTATAAAAATAAGTAAGAAAGTTTTGAACCCAAATACCCTAACCGAACTTCACTTTTTCAGGTTACAATTCACTTCAACTTTAAATTAGAAAACATGCCTTTAGTAATTCAAAACTAATTCAAATCAAATTCTTACTTTTACGAAAACTATTTGTAATGACTTAAACTATCTTGCCAAATTATTTCGAATTTTAAATTCAAACTTTTATTTTTCATTAAATATTTCATTAATAAGATATTCAATTTAATTCCAAATTGAAATGAGATTCAACCAATCATCATATAATTCAATTTATATGGATTTCACACACCATTAGTGATCAATAATAGTGATTAACTACCATTAACATCCATTTACAACATCTTGGCATCATTGACCTAAGTGTTAAGGTCATTAACACTTAATCCAAAATCAAACCGTTGTTAACAAAGGTATTAAAACTTATTAACACAATATTCCCCCCACTGGCCCAAACAAAACCATATCAACACACATCATATTTGGATTGTAATATCACATCAATACCAAACAATATCAAAATTTCACGCATCCATTCCAAATCACATTTTTATTAGTGTTTTCTTCACTTACTAAGTGAATATTGGTGAATCAATTTTCCTTGTTAATGAGTGATTAACTCAACTATTACCAGTATCATTATTCTAACATCGTGTTAGCTTAACAATTTGCCAATTTAAACATGTAAATCATATAGCATCAACATATTGATCTCATAGAAGTTTATCATCAATTCATTCATTAACTAGTTTAACCATAATAGTAAAATAAAAGTGGGTGTAGAGTTCTCACCATCGCTATCCAATACCACCACTCTTCTAATGTAGGAGTTATCTAGCTTTTGTGTTACTAGGACTTCACCTATTTCATACCAATACACCACTTACTATATATATATATATATATATATATATGTTAGCTTTATTTGCAAATTACAAAGGAAAGCAGTAATTTTTTTGAGTTTTCAATGCTTGGAAGGTTGGTGGGGCCCACAGCTTAGGGAGGTGGGGTCCACCTAGGTGTTCGGAGGTCTGTTGGTGGGGTGTAGGTTGTGCGTGAGCTGGTGGGGTCTGGGAGAGGAAGTTGTGGTGGTGAATTTGGTTTAAGAGGAAAAGGAGTGATTTTTTAAGTGTTTAAGGGAAGTGGAAGGTCTTAGAGCAAAGGGGCCAACGTGGTGGAGGCTAGAGGTTGTGGGGGTACAGGTAGGGTGGTGCGCTGGTGATGGAGGTTGTTGTGGGCTATTGAGAAGTGGTGTGTAGCTTAGAGGTGAAGGAAGATGATGGAGTTTAAGGAAGAAAAATGGAGTTTTGAAAATGGAACAAAAAAATGTTTTCTCTCTTTACATGCCATAATACTAAAGGGGAATGGCCTTTGTGGAAGATCTTGACAACACATTGGGAGCCTTGTGCAAAGTTGGTGCAATGTCTAAATATAGGAGTGCATGGAAATTGGTGTATAAAGGAGGGATTAATTTAAGTAACTCTTTAATTAATAAGTTAAGTATATCTTAGGAAGGTCATATATATATATATATATATATAAATTTAAACTCCTATGAAATCATTAGTACACGTTAATCTATCATTTAGGTCGTCGTTTACCATTTTATCAATATTTTCAATTGTTCCAATATTTCCTAAAACTGCTTATTTTCAAGTTAAATTCCAACAAGAAGATTCTTACACATTTTTAACTCTTGTGATCAAACTGTTAGTCCATTCAATATGAAATTTGAAACCTGACTATATTTCACTAATAAGGATCAAATAAAATTGGTCTCATTAAATTCAGAGATAATTTGAAAAATGGCCTTATTTCTAGCTTTTATTAAATTTTAACTAATTTTTCAACATGTGTTTATATTACGTATGCTTACATACTAACTCCGGTTGACTTGAATTTTGAAACTTGGTTTGGTTGGATTATGAGACTATCTAAAAAATGATCCATTTTCATGTCAGCAAAATAATATTAATTTATTGATTTTCAAATTTTCCCTTTGAGATTGATTTTAAAAGTGCACCGACTTTGTTTAAATCTCAGTAAAATATAAAACTAAATTTAGAATTTATTTTCAATTTTTTCTCAAGTCCATATTCAATATAATGAAATTTTGAAATTTAAGTCAGACTTATCCATTTAAAATTCCTTTTTAAATCTATTTAATTTGATTGAAAATTCGTGTTGTTATATTCTCCCCCATTTAAAACAATTTCATACTAGAAATTGGAACGTAGCAAAGAAAAGAATACCGAAACAATACTGATATATTTAAAAAATATATAATATTGTATCATATTTAGCAGGACGCTACAACTAAAATATAAACTATAATCACAAACATAACCTATACCCTATTGTGGAGTGCCAGCTAAGGTACAAGTTATGTATATGCACTAACCATGCCAACTGAGTACAACTACGTACTTGAGGTGGTCTATACAATGTCAAAATGGTATCGTGCCCCAAAATATACACCTAGTGACCAAAGTGCACCTAAACGAGATCCAATTACATATACAACATATATACAGACTAAGAAGTAACCGATTCCCTATTGCTCCTGAGTCGTGGTTAGAAGCTTTAGAAAGTGATATCTCATTAGGTTCTTCGTCAGCATTCTCCCAATTTAGGGGGGGTCTAGATCCCAGTTGGGTGCAATCTCTTACTCTACCCAAAAGTCATAAGGCTCGTCGTCATTACTATCGTGATCATACCAATAACTACCACATCGTTAGGGTTATCCTTGTCATCTGCATCATAACCTGCCCCTTCGATCTCTGAATCGATCTCTGGGTCAATCGCCTCATCTATCTCTGGTGCAAGATCTCATACGTGTGACTCCTCTAGTACTATATGTTGTGCTAGGTCCTCTAACCTAACATTCGTCTCCTTTCCTAACTACTGCTCGTCCTATAACGGTCCGTCCAACTCTGGCTGTTGTAGTGCGGGCAAGTCCAACTCAGGCTCGTAATGCACAATATCTAGGACGATCTCGGGAACATAGTCGGGAATGATCTCAACCATCGGAGGCTGCTGAACGTCTACCACTGGTTGTGCTATGGGAACTGGATCCCCTATTATAACATGGCCATCAACATCAAACTCATAGCCCTCATCGTCAGCAAACATCCTATCGTCATAGGCTTCCAAATCCTCTGGTTCGTCATAGTATAAGTCCAAAGAAGCATCTTTTGAATCTGAGTATGAATCTAAGACTTTCAGCGGTCTGAAAGATGAAGTGTCATCAAACATGTACTCATTGGCGCTACCGTGAGCAGAAAGACTATCTACGCCATCTCTAAACTGCGAGGTTGTCGAACTTCGATCTGAGCTGTCAGACAAACTACTAGATGCAACAAACCTTCGAAACTATGCTAGGTATTACCTAACTGTAAAAAGCTTACCCCTCTACAATTTAAAATAAAAAGTTTCAAATCAGAACATAAGTTTAAACTAACCCTTTTTAGACCAAAAAGTTTCTTAAGACCCTTTTTAAGTAAAACGACAAATGGGTTTCGTGTACGTTCACTGTCCAAAATTGTGAATGTAACTTCCTTTATAAATTTCAACCAAATACGTGTCTGAATTTATCGAATGTCCAAAATCACCAAAAATCCTTTACTTATCCTAATCAAATATCTTAAGTTCATAATCATTAGTTAAAGTAGCTACCAAACATCACATATAGCATCCAACTAATTGATTAATTTTTCAATTTTGTATGTTACCAAAACATATATCTTTTATATACTAAAAACACATTTTCAAAGTCAAAATTATATATATATATATATGATAATCAGAAATACATTGCTTACATATATATAATTCTCTCAACTCATTCTAGGGCATTACTAACCCCATATCTAATGAGTCACTCATTCTAGGACAGTACCGATCTTATCTCTAATGAGTTTTCTTTTATAGGATGTCACTAATACTGCCTATGATGATTCTTTTAATCATGTTCTAATGAGTGGTACCCCTAAGCATTGTAAACAAAAGCTCTGATGCAAAAATGTGATGACTCGAAAATTCCTACCTTTCGAATCTACTATAAACTGCACAAGTCCAATTCTAAAGGCAAAAATCCTTGAACCTTTGTGGGATACAACACATCAGAACACAAGAATATTTCTTTGCTATTACAACAATTTTACATAAGAGTATAAGAGTAATTCAGAGTGCAGGGAAAATATCAGAGAATAAGAAATTAACATACACAGTTGAAACATGAGTACATTCAACCGAAGACTACGAAATTATCCAGAGTACAGCTCCAGCCATAATCCAGGACCGTGCTCAATAAAATATCTACAAAACCAAAACTACCAACAACCCATGTGGAAAACATACGCACCAGAGTCTAGGCGGGAAACAATAAACTTCGAGTCTGTCATGGGACTGGTGTAAGAACCAAAAACGATTATTTACTTAATTTTAAAGTTGTTTAAATCACAAGATCACAACATATAAAACGAAACGGGTTTTCTCCACATGAATACTAGTCATAAACTCGGAATACTTTTTGAAGAATGAAGCTATTATAAGACTCAGGTTCCATCGCACAAAGCAACACAAACCAGAGGATAGAGTTTTACCTTATAGTAGCCAAACATGCTTGATGCGTGAAAGTACTCTTTATTATCACTAGTGCATAGTGTGGAAATCATTTTCACAAATAAATATATCAACCTTAGACAGCAAAATGCCCCATCCATGTCTCCATATATGTTTATGTTACTACAAATAAAACACCGAAACAGGTTGGCGGTGAAGGAGTAACGAACTGCCACAAGCATAAAGGAATCCTTCGCAAGTAAAAGCCAAGCACAAGGTCAAAATGAGAGCCTAAAAGAAGTATCCAAAAGGGTTGACAACCAACAACCTCAATAAGGATAGAACTTCAAATCTTGTACAAGGAAAGGTTACTGACAGGGTTATTCCGGCAGGAAGGATAACCGACAAGAAATCATTCAACACCGGGAGTTAATAAAGGGAAAAATTAGGAACACTACAACCTGGAACCTAGAAGAGTGAAAGGGCTATCGGCATTAACTTGCTTAATGTCGATAAATTAAGAAACTAAAAAGCACCCTTCTGGAAGGCCGAGAAACACTTCAGGAACATACTGAAAGGCAAGTCAAAACCTCAAAGGGAGACAAGCTATCCACATTAATTTACTTAGTATCGACACCGACATGGGTGGAGGATCCGGTAGCCATCCATGTGAATCATGAAGATAAGAACTGTGAGGAATGAATAGCAAGACCGAAATCCCGAGACCAGAAGCCCATATCCGGAAGCCAACATCCGTAAGACGAAAACCTCCCGAAAGTTATTCACACTGCAAGGCCTAGTAGCAATACAAAAAAGGAAGACATGACATCAAAAAATAGCTCCAGAGACCGAAAACATCTTCCCGAGTGCCAAAACCGGCACCTCAAAAATCATAAACAATGCCTTCAGAACCAAAAGGAAAAAGCGGCCAAAAGCCAAAACTTCCGAGACCAAAGGTTAAAGCGGCCGATAGAGGCTTCTGCTGGCCGAGTAGCAAAAGCGACCCCAATTTGTCTATTAATAAGACCTTATGGGTCTCATTTTAGGGATGATTTTCTCATTCTCATTCTTGTACTCTTTTTCTCTAAAGTAAACACTAATTTATAAATCAAATTAGGGATTTCAATTGTAATCACTTGTGTATTCCGAATCAATGATCAATAAAGAGTGGATCCACACTAGTACATTTCCTTATGAGTTTCTTTTGTAATTTCTTAGCTATCACCAGTGCGACATGCTATTTTCTTTATACATGCATACGAGCTCTTACGCAAATCTTGGCCCTTTCGCAAAGTTAGTGCAGAACCCCTTCCTACGAGGCTTTTAGTCCTTATTGAGGGTTGTGGTTAGGGAACCATTGTCCCAATATAACAGTTTATTTTTGAGTCCCTAAAGCGTGATGCTCACCACGTTGAGGGAAGAGTAACCAATCTTTTGGGCTCTAAACCTTGATATTTAGGAAACGGTGAATTAACTCAAACTCATGAAAGCAAAATAAACCCATTTTCCCCTTAGGTCCACTTCCGTAGACCTATCTCCGGTGTTGATGAAAAATATCGTTAACATTTTGGCGCTAGAAGGCGGGATCGAACCTCTGTCCTTATGGTTAACCTTACCTCATATCTAACTGTGTTGTTCCATCCGAGGTTGGACTAGGCTTTGGAGAAGAAGAAATCATGAATAGAAGGTCTCTACGAGTAACTAGTGAGTTTCCCATGGTTACATAAATCATTAATGAGCCATGAACATTTAAAAAGGTTAAGTTGGAAACCTTACGCATTCAAGATAAAGAAGGAGATGTAGATCCTTATGATCCTGATCATTGGAGCATTAATACTTTCCATTTGGGACCATCCCTGATCTTTTCTCTGAATAATTATATGATAGAAAAACATAATCCTTTTCTTCATATTAAGGAAGCCATCCAAACACAAGCTAAAGGAACAACATTCGGGCAAAGGATCGGAAAAGGTTCCGCTTATCCTACTGCAAAAAAGTGTAAAAGGAATACACCCTTGTATCAAGGTAGAGCTAAAAGAAAGTTCAAGGACAAGGAGGAAATAATAAAAACAAGTGGAAAAAAGGCTAAGTTCCAACGTTGAAAGAAAGCATTTGAATCAAGATTGCCAAAAGGTTGTGAGCTCACTACATCAATTGAGGGTATCTACTTCCTAACCAAACATGAGTTGAACTTTTGGCCTTCATCAGAGAAGAAATCGAAGAATGAAACAAAATTGGAAGGATCTTATTGCTACTACCATATGATGAATGGACATGAAACCAATCATTCCAGAATCTTAGAAGGAATGATTATCAACTTCTTAAGCCAAGGAAGGCTAGGCAAATATGTAAAGAAAACATTGCTAACTACAATAACATAATATTTGAGAAAAGGATTTTCTACCTAATTACAATGATGGCAACCCCCCTCGAAAGTTGAAATTCCCAAAGGTGGGTCAAATCACAAATGGATAAAAAAAACCTTGTCACCGCCGAGTTGGCCAGGGCAAGGCACTCCCCGGAGGGGAGTGGTGTGTAAGCCTTTCTCCGCGCCTAAATTAGAAAGGGCCATGTTAAAGCATCGAAAGCGTAAGCCTCCGACACACACCAAAAATGGTCATGACGGAGCATCTAATTAGCATGCCATGCCTCTGCTCGTAGAAGAGTTCGCCCTTCCTCTGCTATGAACTAAGCATGTCCTACCTCTGCTCACATAAGCGCACGTCCTACCTCTGCTTATGTTTTGTGTTACCCATAGAAGGGAACACAAACCCCTATCACCGCCTACGGTGGTCAGGATAGGGCACCCTTTAGACGGGAATGTTGATGGCAAAAAATGTTGAAAACACCAAGGATTCCTATTAATAGGAATTGTAGTTATGGCCACAAGACGATGTAAGAGAAAGTGGTAAATGACACGAAAAATTTATAGTGGTTCGACCTTGGGAGAGGCCTACTCACTTTGGAAAGGCGTTGGAATATTATTAATCACTTCAAGAATTACAAAGTAGAGGCATGCTCATGAAATCTCATTACATTCATTTTCATAATTGTCATGTGTTAGGTATTTGGGAAAAAGACTATTTAGTCCTTCTTCTTCCTCAAATGGGGAAGAATTTCATTAATGAGGCTCATGAAGCTCTATGAAGGTCCCAAGTGATGAAAATCCAACCCCCTTCAAGTGTGAGGCTATGGGCTATTTATAAGAGAGGGGTTAGGTAGGATTAGGTAGGAGTAGGTAGGAATGGGGGACCACATGCAGAAATTCACACTCGCTACCTGCACGAATTTTGAACCCGGGCCTAGGTTTGAATTTTCGCACCTGTTGGGTGCAAATTTCGCACCCTGCTAGGTGCGAAGTCCCCCTGTTGGAGGGGCGCGAGGACCTTAGGTTTGGGCGCTTAAGTCTTGCGACTCCTTCGGGGTATGAGGCCTTAGTTCGGGAATGCTCTTCGGGCGCTGCAAGGTTCCAGTGGTACGGTCCGTCCTTGATCCTGTTCCCTTCGCTCCTAAGCATCCCTCTCGACCAGCCTCACGCGATGCGTTGAGATGAGCATGTCCAATGTACTTTTCGGAACCGGACTAAAAGCCAGTGAACATTTGCCTCCCAAAGTACGTCTTATATTGACATGATGTGCTTTGTATTGGTTGAGATGATAGCTGGGCTGTTGATTAATCCTGTAAATTAAATGAAAATAAACGTTTAGCTATTGGGATTTTTCGCTCTGGATTTCGAATGAGTCATTGTTGATGGGTGCGTTGTACTCAAGTTACTAAGTATCCGTAATGCGTCGTCTCCGTGGGTGCACGGGAGTCGGTATGCATGCGCGGGGAGTACGTATACGAGTGAGCGTGGCGTAATGTCTCGAACCCGAAGGTGCCTTTTTTTAGCGATGTGAACTTTCAAACCCCTGGGTGTTCGAAATTTCGAGTCTAGGTGGTTGAAATTTCGAACCCATGGAGGTTCGAATTTTCGAACCTCTGGGGGTTCGAAATTTCAAACCCGATAGGTTCAGAATTTTCGAACCGACCCTAGAATACGAAGGGACGAACTGTCCTTCTATAAATAGGCCTCCCCCCTCATTTTCTTCCTTCTATTAATTCTTTCCCTAGCCGCCATTGTTGTGAAAGCTCCAAAGCTGAAAATTTCGAACTTGAAACTTTCGAACCCGAATTAGGTAATGCCTTGGGACGAGGGAACGAAGAGGAAGGAGGTCGAAGGGCCATGACGTCACTGGAGGGAGTCGAAGCAAGAGGCGGAGCTGCCAAGCCTTTGGAGAAGGTATAGAAGTTCGAACTCAGTTGGGTTCAAAGTCATGAACCTCCATAGGTTCAAATTCTAGAACCTTTTGGGTTCGAATTTTCGATCCTCATGAGGTTTGAAACTTCGAACCTTGACGGGCTCGAATTTTCGAACCTCGGGAGGTTTGGATTCCCGAACCTTCAGATTCGAGTCTTCGAACACGGTGGGGCCCGAAATTTTAAACGCACGGGTTTGAAATTTCGAACCCAGTGGTTCAAAATTTTGAACCTGGAGGGGTTCGAAGTTTCGGACTTTTAGGCCCGGAGCTTGGGATTCTGAAACGGGTTGGCGCCTTTCTCTCCTGCCTTGGACTTTGACCTCCCGTCTGCCCGTCTTCAGATTTACATATCAATCGTATAATCGCACATTTTAGCGCTAATGTATACATTAGTGGTTACGTGAGTAGGGCTTCATACCTTTCACATAGGATAGAACATACATTCGGACTGGGAATTGAACTGTTGGACTATTTCGAACCTTTCCTTATGTTACTTTTCTTTGCACAACACTACACACATATGTTAGTCATTACCGATACGAGGGGTACAGGTCACTTTACTACTAGTACTAACACTGTTGTGTTGAAGTATGGTTTGCAATGCAAACAAGATCGAAGACTGGAAAGACCTCGGAAGCCGAGGCATCCCTACCCTCGCCACATACATCTGGCTCTACCCCTAGTGGTAGCTCGTCTGGCAACGAGCTTGAGACTACCGAAGGATCGACTCCTTCTTACACAGTCAGCTCGCCTGAAGCATCTGAGCATGAGGAACAAACTGAAAGGCAAACATCTGAGCTCAGTATGCCTCCGGTGGCCCCGGACATGCTGCCTGATGCGGTTATCTTGGAGAATCTGGTGGATTCGGTACCATCGTGCATGGACACCACAGCAGTTAGAAAAATGGCGACGCGCTTCAACATACTGGTGGGTGAAGCCCACTCCCCAGGAAGGATGGCAAAGCTCATGCGCCGCCCGAGGATCTCGCTGCCTGGAACAGACAGGTTTGCTTTGTCGGGTGCGTGCCCCCGACCAATAACTTCATTCGGAACATGCTATGCTATTTTCGCCTTGCACCATCCCAACTGCATCCGAATGCTTATGCTTCGCCCCTTGGTACCTGTGTTCTGTACCACAATTCTTGCAACGGGAACCAACCAGAGAAGATATCCGATACTTTTTCCATATAAGGAGAATAAGCAACGCCGCACCCTCTCAATGGTTTCTGGAAGCGACACCTGCCACTAAGTTCTTTATCGGGAAGTGGCCCAGGCCATCAGTGATTAAGTACGAATGGTTCTTTGTTCGCTGCCCTCCCCGGTTTGCGAGGAGATGGATAGAAGGGAGTAAGTATTCCTCTAAATTCGTTCCTTGCTATAAATTCCTGGATCCCCTATCTAGTTTTTTCTTATAATTGGATCATGGAAGGAAATCCGAAGGCACCTACCAGCGACGAGTATCGGTGATGCCTTAATGCTTTGCCAGCGATACTGGAGAACCTCCGTAAAACTGACACCGTGACGAGTCAGGAGCGCCTTCGCCATGCCAGGTTGCTTCCTAGTGATCGGGCTGTGATTAGGCCCGCAGTTGCAAGCAACGCACCAAAGGAAGGAGTGACTACTGGTTCAACCGCCGTTGGGCGAAAGAGGAAGATGCCCCATACTGGAGGGGAGCCGCAAAAGACTGCTCAATCCCGAGGAGATGAGCATGGAGGCGAGACCCACGGTCAGGAGGAGGTTGCCAGAGATGAGTGATTGTCGAGCGCTCTTGTCCTACCTCCATCGGAAGAGGGGGAAGGAGCGTTGGATAGACCACAGTCTCTTGAGACCTATTCTGGGACCGTCTCCTTGCTCAAGGATGCGGGCTAGTTTGATGACTTAAATAAACTCGGCCTGGATTTGACTCCGTGGCCGAATACAATGAGCATGGAAGAGCTAACCCTTGCTGCAGAGTGGTTAACTTCCTCACGCAGGCCACAATCTGGTCTGTTGAGAGAACACTTAAGGCATACATTCATATACACTACATAGCGTAGATGTTTGCCTGCGCATGTGACTTGACTAACTTTGGCCTGTTCCCTTGGTAGGTGATATGACTAGAGGACTTAGTGGGCGAGGTTACGGACATGGGGACCACCGACGCCCCTGGAGCTCTTCCTTCGAAAGCTTCAAGAGATCGACCAGTTTATATGATGTTCCACCCCCACCAGGACAAGGTAGTGAACATTGGGGTAGGGATCGATCTCAGCGATCCCCGACCCCTTCTCCTCCCATTCACGTGTATACGGGAGATTCTCGACTTAACCTAGGAGGCTCTCGGCCTTCGCCTGTGACATTTCCCCCACATACTACCCCTTTGGCTCCCGTTTAACCTGTTAGGGGGAGAGAGTCATCGTCTAGCCAGCTAAGACCGGATAGAGATATCGTAACGGAGATACAAGACTTGACGGAGCCTCAGGTCCAAGAGCTTTCTCTGGAGGAGCGGAGGGTGTTTTTGAAACATCATTTCCCGTGGCATTACTTTGATGAGTTGTTCTTTCTCCCTGATCTCCGCCCAGCCCTCGAAAGGGGATCCGGGGAGGTATGGATGCATGTACAGGCTGCGTACTATCAGGCCAATGAGCTCACCAAGTATTCTTTTCACCTTTTGGAGCTGATCAAGAAGAACCTGGAGCTTCTTAATCGGCAACTGACCATCGATTGTGAGAAGACCTCTGTTTCCAAACTGGAAACCGAGATAGGTAAGCCTTTCTGCCGTGTCATAGTTACTTGCCTGTTATCCTTCGTGCTTTCAAATTATAACTTTCAATCACGTTACTGCAGCGGAGCTGAAGCAAGCCCATGCGATTCTGAAGATGGAGGTTGCGCATGACCACGAGACTTTTAATTATACAGTAAGTCACTTGACCATCGAGAATATATCCATTAGGAGGGATAAGGATGAGTGGTCTGAAACATGCGCCGACATGGAAAGGGAGATTGCGCAAGTTACTCAGCTCTAGAATGATAATGCCTCTTTGAGGGAGGAAAATGAAAGGTTGCGTGCTAAAAATGCCGAGGTGGTTGAGCTAAGGAGACGACTTGAGTAGATGAGGAAGGCGAAGGAAGATGCCGAGGCTTGTAACCGGGATGTGTTGAGCACGGCTGACGGGTTGAAGGCCGAATATATGAGGAAGGTAGAGCACCTAAGGGGACAGCTGGAGGATGCAGAATTCGGCGTAGGATCATCCTTTGAGGAATGCATCCAGAATATGTATGTCAAGATTCTGAAATTCCGTGGGCTTAAATGGGTCGAAGACTACTGCCGTGAGCTGGCTCGAACTTGGGAGAGGTTGGTCCCATATGAGGCCTATTTGCGTCAAGTATATGTGAGCACTTTGGATGCGCGCCAGCTTATGATCGCCCTTCTGACTGATGAACAGCGCGAGAAGCTAGAGGAGGGAAGGAGGCTGTTGCTAGAGGATGCCGAGAGAGAGAGAGAGAGAGAGGTTGGTTAGGCTTACCGCGGAGAAGGGGAAGTCTGTCATCGCCGAGAGCGTGACCGTGATGGCTACATTCGCAGAGGGAAGTTCTTACCTGCCCCCAGCCCCTGAGTCTGCTATGGTGAATGGCCCAAGAGCCTTGGCCCAAGCCTCTACTGAGTACAACCTCGACTATTCGGCGCTTGGGGACACCGGTTTTACCTTACCTGCTATTACGAGTGCCTTTCCTTCCCTTACTACACTGTCCCTGACCGTAGGTAAATTCCCTTTATCCTGCATCCCTGAGGATGATGTGATTACCGAATTTGCAGACTAAAAAGGTTGCATTTTTGCTGTGCAGCTCCTCCTGGGCCGTCAATGCTTGACCCTACCTCCGTAATCCCACAAACCACTGAGTTTGGCTAGGGCCTGCGGAGATGCAGTTTGGAGAGGGCAGCGATCAGCTTGACACTTTCTCTAGGATTGAGATAACTCCTAGCATGTGCGAAATCCTTAATGAGGAGGGAGAGGTGGTGGACAGACAGAGTGGTCCGGCCAGAGACCTAGTGGAAGCCAACGTGTCTTCGATGGCGGCTCTGGTGGCTGCTCAAACAGCCCAAATGGTTGCCAAGCGTGAAGAGATGGAGGAGAAGGAGAGGGCTGCTGACGAAGCCCAAAAGAAAAAGGAGGACGATGATGCCCAGCGGAGGGCCACCGAAACCCTCGAGAAAACCAAGTCTGCCGATATCACACCGAATTAAGTCCCAGAAGCTTACCGAGCGACGACCACTAGAGAGGCCAAGGAGAAGGCTGAACGGGAAAGAAAGGAGATCTCGAAAAAGGGTGAGACCGTGATAGGCCTTGTTGCTGGGAGTGCCCCCATGCCTACGCCGGTTGCCATTACTACTGACATCACTGAGATCTCCAGCGGTGCCGGTGACGGTGACCGACGCCTTTCTGTTACTCACGAATCGGTTAGTCCTCCGAAGGGCTAAAGAAGCAGGAGTGGATCGAGTAGGAAAAGATTTGGTGTTGGGGAAGAACCGTCGAGTGCTAAATATGCAAAGAAAAAGCACAAGCACAAAAGGAAAAAACATGATTAGTGTTAGTAACTTAAGTAAAAGTTACCGTTATTTTGGTAGTGTAGGCCGATAGTTTACGCGAGTACGGCCCTCGCTTTTGGTTTTTCAAGACATGGTGTGGTTCTCATGTACACCCTGTCATTAGAAAGGAATATGTTAGACACATAGTCTATTAATGCGTGTGTGTAAAAATTGAAATATGAAGTAGTAAAGATCACAGTTTATGCCAAGTGTTCAGATGGCCTTTTTATTTTTCATGTGTCCTGTACTTGCATAAGCATACTTATCGTTGCACTTGTCATAAAAGCGATTGGGTACCGCACTCTGGGTCAATTATTCCAGAGGGGTGTAATAGAGCGTTGGTTTCAGTAAGTTTTCCTCAGCTAAGGAAACCCGTAGTTTGCAAAACCAGGTTGTGCGCCTGCTGTTTTGGGTTGCCCGGGGTTAATCCCAAGTATAGCGAAGGCGTAGGGCATCGCGTTATGCAGTCTGCCAGGTGGGTGGCCCTCCCGTCGTTCATCGGGTTGGGGCGAGCCGTCGACATCGTTTATTCGCCAACGAGGTAAGCCCGGATCATCAGCTCGTAAGGTCCGATCGTGGCCATGGGCTACCCCTAAGACTTGAGAGCCTAGGGGAAGAAACGATTTAAGGCTAGTCTTGGTGCTGCGCTAAGATTCGACCGACACCCACAACTGGCATAGAGAGACTTGCATCGCTCTTCGTCGGCTGTTGGTGGCTGGGCCAAGTCTCCTGGACTTGGACGCAGAATGATTTATCCTCGGTCTCGGCACGGGGTCGAGGTTCGAGTTAGTGGTTGTTTATACTCGATCGTGTTGCGCGCCAGCGATTCAAGTAGCATTGCCGTTCCCATGCTCGGGGTGCCGGACGCAGCCAAGTGTTTTAGCCTCGATGTTGGCTCGAGGTTGGGACGACGGCACCGGCTCCCGTCCCCGGGGTGCTGATACCGCGATCGTATGTTTAATTTATGCTGGTTGTTAGAACTAACAAGACAAATCATGTGAGAAGTAAACAACAAGGAGATAGGAAACTGAACATCATTTCTACTAATAACTTTGGCAGTACTGGCCTTTATAATGCCTTGAATTTATAGAAAACAAAACATTGTTAGAAAGCATAAACAATCGTGAATTGAGTTATGTAAAGTAGCGGCAGAGATGTTCACTGTTCCATGCCCTTGGGAGTTCAGCTCCATCGACGGTGGCGAGTTTGAAAGTTCCATCGTTAAGCTTTCGCTGTATAGAGTACGGGCCATCCCAACAAGGTGCGAGGCCTGTTGGCGGGGAAAAACCCACTTTAGGACAAGGTCGCCGATGTTGAGGTCCTTATGGCGGACCCTGGAATTGAAGTATCGGGCTACTCGCTACCTTGGGCGGCAGCTCGGAGGTCGGCTTCGTTCCTTTTTTCCTCTAATAGGTCGAGTGACTCCAGAAGTAGATCTTGGTTCATCTTGGGATCATAGTAAGTGACTCGATGGGATTGATGCTTGAGCTCAATAGGAATGACGGCTTCAGATCCGTATGCGAGGGCGAAAGGAGTATGACCAGTTATTGTCTTGTGGGTGGTTCGGTAAGCCCATAGGGCTAGAGGGAGCTTGTCGGCCCACCTGCCCCTAGCCTTTTCCAGGCGCTTTTTTAATGATGGATTTGATGACCTTGTTAACCGCCTCGACTTGACCATTGGCTTGAGGATGAGCCACCGCTGAAAATCTTTTATCGATGCCATGGCGCTGATAGAAGGCTTTGAACTCGGCGCTCTCAAACTGAGTGCCGTTGTCGGAGATGATAGCTTGGAGAACCCCATAGCGGGTAATGATATTATGTACAACAAAGTTGATCATCTTCTTCGTGGTTATGGTCGCGAGGGCTTCAGCTTCTGTCCACTTTGTGAAATAGCCCACCGTGACGACGACGTATCGTGCGCCGCCTCTAGCCATTGGAAGAGTTCCGACGATGTTGATTCCCTACATGGCGAATGGCCATGGGCTGACCATTTGAGACAATTCGGTTAGCTGGGCTCTTGGGATCTTGGAGAAGCGCTGGCACTTATCGCACTTGAAAGCGTAGTCCACGGCATATTGATCAAGCGTGGGCCAATAATAACCATGTCTGAGTATTTTTCTGGCCAGGGTTTACTGCCCAGTGTGGTCACCGCATTCACCTTCATGCACGTTGCTCAGCACTCGTAGGTTGTCGCCATGGGCTACGCATCGGAGAAAGGGAACAGAAAAACCCCTAAGGTAAAGTACTCCATCCATAAGAAGGTACAGAGATGATTGGCGAGTGAGCGCCCGCCTTTCTTTGTAGTGCTTTGGTAGGGTCCCGTGCCGTAGGTAATTTCCGATTGGTGTCATCCACGACTCGGGCTCGGGTTTAGTACTCATGACCATCTCGGTTTGTCCTTGCTTGAAGCTCGGAGATTTGAGCACTTCAACTAGGGTAAACCCATTAAGTTGCGGACCTTCGGAGCTTGCAATTTTGGCGAGGGAATCTACTTTTTCATTTTGCTCTCGGGGAACATATGTGATGACAAAATGGTCAAAGTGGGTGAGTAGCTCCTGAACCCGGCCCAGGTATAGGGCAATTCGTCCCTCTTTCGCTTGATACTTTCCCTGCACTTAACGGGCAATTAGTCGTGAATCGGAGAAGATTTGGATGGTCTCTATCTTGAGTTCGATCGTGATTCTGAGCCCGGCGATCAAGGCCTCATAGTCCGCGTCGTTGTTGGTAGCATGGAAATCTAGTCTTAACGTGTAATATATCAGGCGTTCTTCAGGGGTGATGAGAACGACTCCAGCCCCGGAGCATTCCCTGTTAGAGGAGCCGTCCATGCATAATTTCCATTGGATATCGGGAGCTCCAGCATTCTCCACGGGAATCTCCTGTGGTGCAGTGAATTCCACTATGAAGTCCGCAAGAGTTTGGCCGAGGATGGCTCGCCGAGGGATGAACGTTATCTCGAATTGGCTTAGTTCCATACTCCATTTCAGTAGTCGGCCGGACGCCTCTTGCCATTGTAGGACCAGACGTAGCGGTTGGTCGGTGAAAACTTTTATGGGATGAGACTGGAAGTATGGTCGGAGCTTTCGAGAGGAAATCAACAAGCAGAACGCCAGCTTTTCCAACTTCGGATAATTCTTCTCTTCCCCTGTCAAATGCTTGCTGATATAGTAGACAGGCCGTTGGATGCGATCTTTGAGGCGTATTAGTGCCGAGCTGATTGCCTGCGCAGAAACAACAAGATAACTGTATAAGTCCTTATGGTCTATGGGCTTAGACAGGATAGGTGGTCGCTCTAAGTGATCCAGAACTTCCTTGAATGCCAAGACACATTTGGGGGTCCACTCGAAGTTGCGTTTCTGTGACGATCCCAAAACCCCGTGACATGGTGTTAAGGATAATCATTGGAATATAACACATTAATCATCATTAGCAGATCACAGATAATAGCATAAACATAAAATAGAATAATTTACACACATATGACAGCGGAATCATATAGATATCATCACATCAGAGAAGCACAGTACAGGATACAACTTATTGCATAATGATACATAATCAGTCACCATCGCCTGAGGCGGAATCATACATAAAGAGTACTCAAAATAAATATCAGTCTACATCGCCAATGGCGGAATCATAATATAGATACAATAATGGCGGAGAAAATCCAAGTCAGCACGGTGTAGTCAAGCCTCGCCATGAGCCAAAAGGTGCGTCAGAAACCTGTAACTAGGCTGCCCGTGTGAAAATGAGGGCACCCGAGTTTGCAAGGTGAAACAAACTACGAGTCAGTCATGGGACTGGTAGGAGAAATCTACTTAACTTATTAACAACAATAATAAGGCAAATCAAAGGACCACGCCACTTTCGCGGAACGGGTTTACTCCAATGAGTGCTAGTGCATGAGATAAAGTAAACGATTAAATCAACGCAATGCTTTTTATAAAAATGAAGCCATTATAAGACTCAGGTCCCATCACACAATGCAACGCAAGCCGGAGGATAGAGTTTTCCCTTATAATGGCCAAAGATGCTTCATACGAATAAAACAAAAGTGTTTGATATTATTACTAGTGCATATATGTTTCAAAAGCAAATTCAATCATAAATATCAATCCTAGGCGGCATAGCTACTATCTACTATGTCGCCATACTAGTAATACAATCACGTCCGCATATTTCGTATTGGAAATTGGATTCCTTCATGAGTCGAGGCAAGGAGCAAGCTCCTCTCCGTTCGAGACACTCTAGCAAATGCCTCGGGACCGCACACAGCAATCCCCTGGATCCTCCAAGGCCGGTCCTCTCTTACTTTTGAGGATTAATTATTCCTGAACACACGTTTCCCGGTCCTTACAGACCTATAATCGAGGCGCCTCGCATTCCAACAACCACACATGTGAAAAGTAGATATAAATGTCAGGGTTGGGAGGTCACTGACACCACCATAGCTAGAAAGAAACGTCATGCACTCCTTGGTTCCTTCTCCCGTTTTTGACTCATACCGGGGTGTGAGGCTCGCGAATTCACGTTATACTCAAAGCTACGTCACACAGACCATGCTTTGATCATCAACCGCAAGACCTTGCTTTGCAACAGAAGCCTTGATCATATGTCACTTAGGCGTGCCACACAGGCAATCCACTCCATGTGACTGATTTCCGTCAATACATAACCTCTGAGCTCGTACGTCTCAGAGAAGGGCGTTAAGCAAGAGAATAAATTCTCCGCCGCCAAACAGATATATATTTAACAGAGATCAATCAACATAGAACAAAATCCAATGTCAGACACACAGTCTATTTACAAGTCCGTTCTGGGTTTGAACGAAACCGGAGGCACCAATTCCTCGCATATCCGTACAATCAACATTATGTTTGGACGGCTGCTACTTCAATTCCATCATGGTAGCTACTCCAATCACGAGCATCAGTAGCGCCCATCCATCCAATGGGGAGATTGTCGGTCTTCAACCATCTCCGACTCTTCGACTTCTCAACGTCGATCGATTATTTGAAATGAGATGAACTCGGCCTTTTCAAATAACCCACGTATGTTTAGATTTTCGAATCAATTATTCACATGGTTGGACTATTCAACCTTCACATTTCAGTTATTTCGTTATAATTTTCACGTCAAATACATTCAACCATCACATATCAAGCAAACACAACAAAATTGGTTTATTTCCACTCTATATCGTCTATAGTATTTTATAACGATATCTCGCCATTTTTTTATTTAATTTAAAACGGCCATATTTAAATAAACGACGTTTCAGGTCGTGTCGATACACTAGCGCTGCTTTTCACTAATTTTGTTTTACACATATCTAGAAATATAACCGTTGGATCTTCACAAATTTTATATCATTAGGAAGGTCATTTCAAAACGAATCCAACGGTTTCAGTTTTGGGAAAATCCGACGGTCGGATCTTCCACACTAGACATTTGAATTTACGATTTCAATTTACGAACTACAGCGTCATTATTCGATTTAATTTAGTTATATATATATATATATATATATATAAATATAATCGTTTCTGGCGTTGTTTTTCTTCAGATTTGAATTAAACATTCCAGACAATCCAACCGTCGGATCTTCACAAAGTTGGTGCCGTTGGAAAGATATTTCCAAGGCGAACCCAACGGTTGCGGTTTCGGGAAAATCCAATGGTCGGATTTCCTGCACTAGTTGTTTGAAATCACGGTTTTAAAACATGAACTGCACGACCACGTTTCGTTTTAATTCTATTTATATTTATATATTTATATAAATATAGTTCATTCAAAAGTTCCTATATCGTTTCCACTTTAATTATTTCACTAACGCCTTTAAATTTCGGAAAATTTCGCCATAACCTCCTTTGTACGGGAGGGTCTGGGAAAATTCCCAAATGGCCACACGGGCGTCTCATATCAAAAAGAAAAAGAAAAAGCCAAGCGGCTAGCCAACAGGCTCATAAAATCATCACCCAAACAAAGCAGTAAATGTGTACCTTTTTGTCTTGCACAAAATTTTATTCCTCTTCTCTAGCCCCTTTTTCTTTAACCTGTTCAATAGATATGCATGTACATATACATAATTTCTATCACTTATCATTTTCCACTCAATTTCATATTTGATTTACTTTGGTTTAAAAACACCATTCATTCTAATGTTGCATGCATAGGCTAAAATCATATCATTAGCTAATTAATGTATATTTCAACTCATGCACATTTATTTGAACAAGTGGCTATTTTTAACATTTCACATTTCAAAGATGATAATTTTGGCGAACTAAAATATATTTCCATACATGACCATTTTATTTAGTTCCTATGCATGTTAAAAAGAATATTTCTTTCACAAATATTTATTTCAACATCCGCATATCTTTAGCATATCACATATATGATAAAAATGATATTTTTATCGTTCAAAATATTTGTTCGTCAAATGGATGTTTTCAACACTTCATAGTTTCAATAAAAATGTAATTTTTATTGTTCGATCTTTTTATTCAACACATGAACTTTTCCACTACACGCACTTCTCAACAAATGAGCATTTCCACACATGGACATTTTATTTATGTTGTTCATATTAGAAAGATGGAATTTTTATTGTTGAAACTATTTATATAAGGCGAATATTTCTCATACTTCATATATATGTAAAAATGTGATTTTTATTGTTTAAACTCTTCATTCATTCACACATGAATTTAATTTTCACACGACACTTTTCAACATACAAACATTTCCACACATGGATATAGTTTCAACATATGGCTTTAATTTCAACATATGAAAATAATTTCAACATATGAAAATAATTCTAACACACAAAGATTATTCAAAATTTCGGCAGCATAACGGCAGGGTAGTTAAAACCGGCACCGTCCCTAGTACGGCTCCTCGCTCTACCTTAAAACCTCGCGGTTTTTGACAATGGGGATTCATGCGTCTAATTCGCACGCAGGCGGCATGTTTTATTTTTATTTCCACAAATATTTCCAATTCATTTCAATCACCAATGGGTATTTTTCAACCACAACCAAACAATATCAACCACAAACAATTATTCAACCATTCGTATTTTTCATCCAATATTTCACACCAATTCACCACAATAAATATCGTCCATGGTTTGTGGACAAGGGGAGTATATATATATATAATTGCTATATGTCACTTGCATTTCAACACATATATCAATTATTCTATGCATGTAAAATTCATACTTCGCTTATATAGCTTACACTACGCATGTACATGAGGTATACAACACGTATGTAATTTATATTTCGCTAATATAAATTATACACGACATTTTCCATTCAATTTCTCGTTAATTTAGATTTCTCACATTGGTTTTCGGAGTGCTAGAAATCGATACGATGTCAGAAAAATCCGCGGCTTCTTCTATTGGGTAGAGAGCTTCCTTGCGGTCACGGTGTCTCCTGTTTCATCGAATTTCGTCAACACAACAAAAAGATATGATTTTTAAAAGTGCAGACATCAAAAAGGACTCACCTTTCGTGACGGTTCGAAACTAGGTTTGAGGTTTTCGCGAAATCCGTGGCACGTGGGGACGATCGGGGGTGCTGACGTGGAAGAGCTTCGAGTGGCGGTCCTATCGGTGGTGGTTTGGTGGCGTTCGGTGGTCAGTGGCGATCAGGGCAGCGGCGGGAAGTGTTCGACTTTGGGTCGATGGTTCTGGCGAAGGAGGAGGCGATAGGGGTCGGGGTAAGGTTGGATTTAAAGAGGAGGAGGAGGCGCGTCGAGGTAGGGGGTGGCGCAGGCGGAAATCGCCTGTGGCGGCGGCGATTTGGGGGAGAAGCGGCGGACGATTTAAGTCGTCGATCGGGAGAGAGAAACGAGGGTTTCTGACTTTTTTTATTTTTTTTAAATAATGAATGGAAATTTTTGATTGGCCCATAATTTCAATAAATTTTTAAATAGTGTTTTCTCAAACGAACTCCTTTTTAAACCCAATGGCTGTCGCCCTAGCTAAATACCCCCATTCCGGACATAATTGGATATGTTTCGTAGGCCAATTCGACTGTTACAGTTAGTTATTTTTCAAATTAAAGTATAAAACATTTAATTTTTAATTTGAACGTACATTTCAATTTGCCAGGGCCATAAACTGATTCGAAAATTTCCAGAAAAATAAATCTAGCTATGTTTTGGCGCTACGGTCCCAACAAAACTAGTTTCGACGAATTCTGAGGTCGTTTGAAAAAAAGCCATTTTCTGGTCGATCCACTTTAACAGAAATTGACCAATCACATTTTCTTTTGCCACGCTCACATACTAGCTTCAAAAATCATGAAATTTGAAACCTAGCAATAGTTTGACATCCCGGACCCAACAAAAGTGGTTTCGTCGAATTCCGTGGCCGTATGCAAAATATCAAATTTCCAGGGCTATATATTCTATATAGCGACCATTCTGAAAGTTCATTCAGCCATAACTTTTGATTCCCATTATGAAACTTTGATTTTTCAGATTCGTTAGAAAGGTATTGACTAACAGATTTAAATATTTTTGGTTTCGCTAAAATCCGTTATATTTTCCACCCTGCACAGTCAGTCAAATTTTGAATTCAAATTTTCAAATTGACTCACTATTTCTAATTCACTATTTTATTGAAATATTCTATTTCAATTGTTCAAATTCTTTTGAAATGACCAATTTAAAATTTTTAAATTGGCTCGTATTTTCCGGGTTATTACAGTTTCCTTTTCGAAGTAAATCGAAGAAAGGAATGCACTTGTCGGTGGCCTTGGAGATGAACCGACTCAAAGCGGAGACCTTTCCGTTCAGACTCTGGACATCCCTGATGCCCTTGGGGATTTAGATGTCCCGAATAGCTTGGATTTTTCTAGATTGGCTTCAATGCCCTGAGAATTGACAATGAAACCCAAGAATTTTCCCGAGGCGACTCTGAAGGAGCATTTAAGGGGGTTGAGTTTCATGTCGTACTAGCGGAGGACATCGAACATTTCGGAGAGGTCGTGGATGTGGTCGCTTGATATTTCGGATTTTACCAGCATATCGTCCACGTACACCTCCATGGATCTGCCGATTTGATGTTTAAAGAGACGTGTGATAACCAGGATTCCAACGGACCGATTTTTTTTCAAAAACCCAATCCATCAAAACCCGAGTTGATTTGCTCTGGTATCCTGCAGAAAAGACACAGACATAAAACATGTCAAAGTTTGGAAAACATCTCACATCGGAAGGAATAAAATATATTGTATTTGAAACATAGCTTTACCTTAATAATAATACTGCTGAACCAGTATCCAAGGTTATACAGTCTCTGTCATGAACCTAACCTGCGAATGCTATGAGGAGGGGGTCAGAACATAAGTTCTGTGTAAATGAATTTAAACAACACTTCTTGGATAATCCTACATATACTGTTCAATTATATTTATTTATTAGGCTATTTGTTTTATTAGCACTTAAGGCTTACACACACATCGCACCCATCTACTCTCTAGTAGATTAACCTAATATAGTGTATATGTAGCTACCCCCTAATTAAGGTATACTCTACTCGCATGGTCTCCACCGTATGTATGTAGTCCCTTATCCAATGTCGCATGTCGTATGTATTTCAATGCTACATTTGCATAAAACTATCATCACTATGTTACGTAAGCGTTTGGACTGCCATTCTAGATCCTACAAGATTCTGTCATCGAATAATGCCCTCTAGTCTATGGTACACCACCCAGAGCGACATGACTGTACCTAGACTTTCCCCACGTACGTATCGTCAATCGTACTCGATGTCAATTAGCACATGTTCTCTATATGTGCGCCCGAGTCCCGTGGCAGGGCTAATCAAGAAACACAGAACTCGGCCGAGAGCTTTCAGATATCTGCGGATGCAGATGCTAAGATTTGCTTTTATAGTGGCTATAGTCCCACTAGATCCCTCCTTCAACTAACGAAAGGCACCCAAGAAAATCAAGAATGAGAACTGTAACCCCGACCTCCTATGCCTTTCAATCCTATTGGCTAACCGCACCCATAACTAGATAGCAAAGTATATGGTCTTTTGGAGTTCTCCGCCTTTCCTCTTCACGTACGGACTGAAGATGGTAGGTAGACGACGATCTTCTATCACAGGGCACTAACTGGTCTCGTCTAATCACGGTGGTTCATCTTAGTCTTTTGATTGTCTCTTGTTTTGCAATCAAGGAATACTCATTGGTCCTTCCCACGCAGACCTAACCTCTGTGAGCCCAGGCGTATCCTCTGCCATTCACAGAGGAATACCAAGAGTACCCACACATCCCCACAAGCCGCATGATTCGTAACCCAGTCCCTTGGAGCCTTCTGCATGATCAGATGGACGTTTGCTCCTCCTTGCGCCATACGACATCGTGATGATCTACCGTGTTTGGTTATTCATCCCCATCGAATGGACTGGTCCAAGCGCCTTACCCTTTCGTGTTATTAGACCTTAAGTCTAATCTTCTAATTATGCGCTTGCTTTATCTCATTTGGTTTTATTTTTAACTTGGTTATCTCATCCATATTAGTTTTTAAATTACCAAGTTTCTTTTTCATAAGTCTTCCACTATTTCTTATGTAGCCACGATCTTTTAATTGTTTACTTAGTTCTCTTAACTAAGGTTTACTAACAAGCTCAAACACGACTTTCTGTAACTGTTTACTTAGTCCTTTTAACTAAGGTTTGCCAACATGAATTTCCATGATTATTTACTTAGTTCTCTCAACTAAGGTTTACTAACAAGCTCAAACACGACTTTCTGTAACTTAGTCTTTTTAACTAAGGTTTACTAACATGACTTTCCATGATTGTTTACTTAGTTCTCTTAACTAAGGTTTATCAACATGACTTTCCATGATTGTTTACATAGTTCTCTTAACTAAGGTTTACCAACTTGACTTTCCATGATTGTTTACTTAGTTCTCTTAACTAAGGTTTACTAACAAATTCTCTTTATCGTTTACTCATTAACTTAGTCATCTTAACTAAGGTTTACTAGTAAGTTTTACCCTTACTCATATAACTTATGTTTTCCCTATTCGTGGCTTTATTCCCGTTCCCACGGATTACTTAATCTTCAATTAAGTACGGCTTGCATTCTTTCATAAGTTATTTCATCTTTGTATCGATCATTATAACCTACGTTATAATTCTTACTTATCTTGTAACAAGCTTACCTATTATCTTCCCATTCAGTTATACTCGTATTTGTTGATGTTGCCATAATCCATCGTTATTAACTTAGTTTTCTTAATTAAGGCTTGCTACCATTCCCGATTATTACGATGGTTAAGTTTGTCTATACGCCTCCGTTTACTTAACCTTAGCACACTTGACATGTTTGTTTCATAGCATTAATCTTTTTATTAATGCACTCAACCTCTCACATTAGACATGTTGCTTGCGGTTGCTGGATATGCCGAGCGGTTCCGGACAGACTTCTACCGCAAACTCATTCTAACCTCGGGTTTTGGGCTTAATGCGCTAACCTCTCACATTAGACCTGTTGTTGCGGTTGCTGAATGTTCCACGCGGTTCCTGGCAGACTTACACCACAACTCAATCTAACCTCGGGTTAGGCATGTTCATCTTTTAACTGACCTATACAATTTCAATCAAGGTTTTATACGCCTATTTATCCAAATTCAATAATTCATGTTCACGCTTTTAAACCCGATTTAATGTTTATGGTTCCAATTTGATTTGGATACATAAATTCTACCATGATTACACAATCTCGTACATAGTTATGCCAATAATCCTTATTATATGTTATGCCCAACTTTTCATGTATATAAGTTATACTTAATTATATCCAAATTAATTGTTCTTTAAAGTTATCAATAATTCATGTCAACCCTCATTCTTATTGCTTAGAACAATCAATTCACGTCAACCCTCATTCTTATTGCCTAAATCCCAATTCAACTTATAATCCCGTATGTCTAAATCTTAAATTCTAACTTTTCTTATATGCATATAGTTCATACGTAAATTCTTGATTTAACATACCCAAGCATATCTAATCGTTCTCAATTTTAATCGCACATATTTTCGTTTATGTTCTAGGTTAATATATGTGCTAATTTCCCCTAATTTCCCAATCTCAGGTTATGTTATATGTTATTCCACAATTCACCAATTCGTGAATTACGCCCAAAAATTCATCTTACAAGTTGTTTCAATTTCCCAATTACAAATTATTCCCAAACATCATTTTCACTATTCCAATCTTTGTTCATATGCATGCTTTTCAGCGAGATTTGGATTAGGCTCGAAGTTAGCATGATCTTAAAAATAAAATGGAAAGGGGAAGAAGAAGAATAGAATACGCATAAAATAAAATCTGGATTATTTTAACTTAATTAAACAAATTAACTTGGGCAATGATACATCTATTATTATTCAACAAAGGTAATTTAAATCCACTCGCAGTGATTTTTGCCTTCCTAGGTCTGATTTAGATTAGCATCCAAAGTTCTTCCCTTTCTTATGGCGTAGATTATTGATCAAAATTCTTTTTCGCTTTTTTTGCAATAGAAGAAATTCTAATCTTTTATTTTAAGAATAAATTTTGAAGAGAAAGGGAAGAAAGTGGATCTAGGATTTGAAATTACTTGGAGAAGAAGAATTAGGATTGATTTATGCTAGAACAGAGTCATGGCATTGCCATAGGTTTAGGTGAAGAAAAAGAATGAGTCTTGGGTCCATTATATAGCCTTTAGATTAACGAACAGTGCCAAAAACGTGTCCAGAAATGTCAAAACACACCCAGCCCGGATCTGGGTTTGGGGTCGAAACCCTATAGGGGAGTCGACCCCTGTGTCGACCCCTCTTAGGGACGGTAGACTCCTATGTCGACCCCCCTTAAGGGGATTCGATACCTCTAAGCGGGAGATTTCCCGCTCAGCCCACTTTGACCTGTTTTTGAATCTGTTTGAATTCTGGACTTTGTTTTGTATATATATATGTTTTCTTGGGCGTATACAAACTTCTAAGGCTCATAACTTCTTCATACGTTATCCGTTTTACGCAAACTTGAACTCTATCTTAAGCAGAATTCCGAGACGAACGCAATGGTGATGTCCGTTTTACTTAATTCCTGATATCTAAATTAAGTATCCTTAGTTTGTTATATTTTCTGTTACTCATACTGTTATCATACTAATTTTTCGTTCTCTTTCATGTATTAATTAATTTTCATTGTACATCACCATTATTTACCTATCTATGCATATATTTATTTATTTATTTATTTATTTTTAATTATACTAAAAATGTGGGGTGTTACATTCTCCCACCCTTAAGGACATTCGTCCCCGAAATTCGATAGGGGTTAAATATATAATCCCTTGCTTAATATCAAACCATCAAGTGTGCATCCAATTTTTGCAAACATTGTGCGCATGTGCAAAGTGAAATACATCATAGCAATGCATGTATGCCTAAATGGCACCACCTATATGTATGAAAACTTTTAAAAACTCTTTCCAAAACATGATGCTCACACCATAAATATACTTGCAATTCTATATGAATCAATATTTTTGAAAAATCAAAACATTTTTCAACCAAATTTTCCCATACTCTTACAAAATAAGAGCATAGTTCATCCAATTGTTGCATCCAAAATCCTACCAACCATCATTAAATTCGAAATTTAGAAAATTCTAATTTTCCAAATTTGATTTCTTATGTTACAAAAAGGTATGAAACGGAAGAATTCACATTTTTCGTTTTTTCTCCTATGTAACTTTTATAATTTCACTTGGATTTTTATATAACTATTCTATAAAAATTTCCTACTTTCCTATCCAAGCACAACTATATAAGAAAACTTTCTTTTCTTTTTCAACTTATCTTGGAATAATTTTATTTTTATTCATCTTTTTCTTAAGATTTTTATTTTCTTTTCCCGTCACATTTGTTGCTTTGCTGAATTAGTTGTTTTCTTGTTAGTTAGGCTGTTCTCTTTCTTAGCTTATTTGACTTTATCCAATTACTTAAGTTTATTTCAAATAAGCCTTTCTGTTTTCAACTCAAACAACATCCTACATAGCTACTACTAAGGGTCAAGAATCTTAGGACTTTGTCATCTCAGACAATTACGAGTCCACACAATAGGATCTACACGCTTACTTGCCATTCTCTACCTAGTAGTCACTACTAGTCCTTGTTGTTCATTACTAGCCTATGCTGCTCTTAAGAAACAATCCTAGACTCACAATGCTTATGCATTCTACGGGAAATTCCATTGGTTCAAAATTTGCTAATCTCTGACCGTAAATTAGTAAGAGAATAACCCCCTAAGTATCAACCCCGAAGACCGAAATCAACATCAGATTGACACTCAGAGAATTACTCAACTCAACTAATCTCCAGTTGGTTCTTATGATTTAATTCATAGCTTTAACTTTCTCTTGTTCTTTCTATACCCTAATCCTTACCTACTCTATTCTTTTTTAAAATAGTAACCAAAATTTATTGTTAACAGAATAGAGATTTCAAAACATCTTTTACAAAATGCAACACTTTGCATGCTTTACCTCCTAATCCTTTCATAGATTAAAATATGAAAACTAGCCAGCTATACATATGCTCTATAATATGTACCTTTTCATGAGAGAATCCTTTTAAAACAAGACAACATTGTTTTACAAAATACACCCCACTTTACTTTAAAACCCAACATGCACTAAATATGTTCTTTACATATTTTTCTCAAACATCAAAAATACTTTTAAGATTAAAACTTGAAAACACCACAAACTCTTTTGCAAAAACTTTTACAAATTCAATTTCTTAAAAGTTAATTATTGGTTTGGACTCAAAGTGGGTCTTTCAACTAAACTAGACTTTCCTAGACACTTTCACAAATTCAATCCTCTCAACTATATATATTCCTAATCCATTTCCCACTTTTTAACCTATTTATAAGGTTCCACTTCTAAACCCACTACTCTGAAATACTAACATTTCAGCCTCTCTATTATATGGGATACATCTTTCTCAAATACCAAATCATATTGTACACTTTCCAACCAAACCACCTGAGGGCCTCAAAATTTCTATGTTTATTACTTTAGTGTACAAATTAGATATCCCAACTACTTCCATATATATTTTTTCTCTAGTGGGCTCCTTATGGATCTAGGTTTATATATATATATATATTATATATTTATATTTTTGGAAATACAAATACGCTCACTCATTATCTCCCTAGGAACACTAAACCTGGCTCTGATACCAGATGTGACAACCCGGATTCCGACGGACCGATTTTTTTGTCAAAAACACAATCCATCGAAACCCGAGTTGGTTTGCTCTGGTATTCTGCAGAAAAGATAGAGACATAAAACATGTCAGAGTTTGGAAAACATCTCACAACGGAAGGAATAAAATATAATGTAGTTGAAACATAGCTTTACCTTAATAATAATACTACTAAACTAGTATCCAAAGCTATACAGTCTCTGTCATGAACCTAACCTGCAAATGTTATAAGGAGGGGGTCAGAACATAAGTTCTGTGTGAATGAATTTAAACTACACTTCTTGGATAATCCTACATATACCGTTCAATTCTATTTATTTATTTATTAGGTTATTTGTGTTATTAGCACTTAAGGCTTACACACACGTCGCACCCATCTACTCCCTAGTAGATTAACATAATATAGTGTATATGTAGCTACCCTCTAATTAAGGAATACTCTACTCGCATGGTCTCCACCGTATGAACGCAGTCCCTAATCCAATGTCGCATGTCATATGTATATCAACGCTACATTTGCATAAAAATATCGTCACTGCGTTACATAAATGTTTGGACTGCCATTCTAGATCCTACAAGATTGTGTCATCGAATAATGCCCTCTAGTCTATGGTACACCACCCAGAGCGACATGAGTGTACCTAGACTTTCCCCACGTACGTATCGTCAATCGTACTCGATGTCTATTTGCACATGTTCTCTATATGTGCGCCCGAGTCCCGTGGTAGGGCTAATCAAGAAACACGGAACTCGGTCGGGAGCTTTCAGATATATGCTGATGCAGATGCTAAGGTCTGCTTTTATAGTGGCTACGGTCCCACTAGACCCCTCCCTCAATTAATGAAAGGCATCCAATAATATCAAGAATGAGAATTGTAACCCCGACCCCCTATGCCCTTCAATCCTATTGGCCAACCTCACCCATAACTAGATAGCAAAGTATATGGTCTTTTGGAGTTCTCCGCCTTTCCGCTTCACGTACTGACTGAAGATGGTAGGTAGACGACAAGCTGCTATCACAGGGCACTAACTGGTATCGTCGAATCATGCTGGTCCATATTAGTCTTTTGATTGCCTCTTGTTTTGCAATTAAGGCATACTCATTGGTCCTTCCCACGCAGACTTAACCTCTGTGAGCACAGGCGTATCCTCTACCACTCACAGAGGGATACCAAGAGTACCCTCACGTCCCCAAAAGTTGTGTGCTTTGTAACCCAATCCCTTGGAGCCTTCTGCATGATCAGATGGATGTTTGCTCCTCCTTGCGCCATACGGCATCGTGATGATCTACCGTGTTTGGTTATTCATCCGCTATCGTATGGACTGGTCCAAGCACCTTACCCTTTCGTGTTATTAGACCTTAAGTCTACTCTTTTAATTATGCACTTGCTCTATCTCATTTTGTTTTCTTTTTAACTTGGTTATCTCATCCGTATTAGTTTTTCAAATTACCAAGTTTCTTTTTCATAAGACTTTCACTATTTCTTATGTAGTCACGATCTTTTAAATGTTTACTTAGTTCTCTTAACTAAGGTTTACTAACAAGCTCAAACACGACTTTTTGTAATTGTTTACTTAGTCCTTTTAACTAAGGTTTACCAACATGACTATCCATGATTGTTTACTTAGTTCTCTTAACTAAGGTTTACTAAAAAGATCAAAAACGACTTTCTGTAACTTAGTCTTATTAGCTAAGGTTTACCAACATGACTTTCCATGATTGTTTACTTAGTTCTCTTAACTATTGTTTACCAACATGACTTTCCATGACTGTTTACTTAGTTCTCTTAACTAAGGTTTACTAACAAATTCTCTTTATTATTTACTAATTAACTTAGTCATCTTAACTAAGGTTTACTAATAAGTTTTCCCCTTACTCTTATAACTTATGTTTTCCCTATTCGTGGCTTTATTCCCTTTCCCACGGATTACTTAATCTTCAATTAAGTACGGTTTGCATTCTTTCATAAGTTATTTCATCTTTGTATCGATCATTATAACCTATGTTATAATTCTTACTTGTCTTGTAACATACTTACCTATTATCTTCCCATTCAGTTATACTCGTATATGTTGATGTTGCCATAACCAACATTATTTACTTAGTTTTCTTAAATAAGGTTTGCTACCATTCCCCATTATTATGTTGGTTAAGTTTGCCTATACGCTTCCGTTTACTTAACCTTAGCACACTTAACATGTTTGTTTCATAGCATTAATCTTTTTATTAATGCACTCAACCTCTCCCATTAGACATGTTGCTTGCGATTGCTGGATATGTCGGGCGGTTCCGGGCAGACTTCTACCGCAAACTCGTTCTAACCTCGGGTTTTAGGCTTAATGCGCTAATCTCTCACATTAGCCCTGTTGTTGCGGTTGCTGGATGTGTCGGGCGGTTCCGGGCTGACTTACACCGCAACTCAATCTAACCTCGGGTTAGGCATGTTCATCTTTTAACTGATCTATACAATTTCAATCTATGTTTCATACGCCTATTTATCCCAATCCAATAATTCATGTTCACGCTTCTAAACTCGATTTCATGTTTATGCTTCCAATTTGATTTGGATACATAAATTCTACCATGATTACACAATCTCGTACATAGTTATGCCAATATTCCTTATTATATATTATGCCCAACTTTTCATGTATATAAGTTGTAATTAATTATACCCAAATTAATTGTTCTTTAAAGTTACCAATAATTCATGTCAACCCTCATTCTTATTGCTTAGAACAATCAATTCATGTCAACCCTCATTCTTATTACATAAATCCCAATTTAACTTATAATCCCATATGTTTAAATCTTCAATTCTAACTTTTCATATCTACATATAGTTCATACATAAATTCTTGATTCAACATACCCAAGCATATCTAATCATTCTCAATTTTAATCGCACATATTTTCTTTTATGTTCTAGGTTAATATATATGCCAATTTCCCCTAATTTCCCAATCTCAGGTTATGTTATATTTTATTCCACAATTCCCCAATTCGTGAATTACGCCCAAAAATTCATCTTACAAGTTGTTTCAATTTCCCAATTACAAATTATTCCCAAATTCCCAAACATCATTTTCACTATTCTAATCTTTGTTCGTACGCATGCTTTTCAACGAGATTTGAATTAGGCTCAAAGTTAGCCTAATCTTAAAAATAAAAAGGAAAGGGGAAGAAGAAGAACGGAATACGCATAAAATAAAATCTGAATTATTTTAATTTGATTAAACAAATTAACTTGGGGAATTGCTAAACGATACATCTATTGTTACTCAACAAAGGTAATTTAAATCCACTCATAGTGATTTTTGCCTTCCTAGGTCTGATTTAGATTAGCATCCAAAGTTCTTCCCTTTCTTGCGGCGTAGATTGTAGACCAAAATCCCTTTTCTCTTTATTTTGCAATAGAAGAAATTCTAATCTTTTATTTTAAGAATAGATTTTGAAGAGAAAGGGAAGAAAGTGGATCTAGTATTTGAAATTACTTGGAGAAGAAGAATTAGGATTGATTTATGCTAGAACAGAGTCATGGCATCGACATAGGTTTAGGTGAAGAAAAAGAATGAGTCTTGGGTCCATCATGTAGCCTTTAGATCAACGAACAGTGCCAGAAACATGTCCAGAAACGTCAAACCTCACCCAGCCCGGATCTGGGTTCGGGGGTCGACACCCTATAGGGTGGTCGACTCCTGTGTCGACCCCCCTTATGGGGAGTCGACACATCTGAGCGGGAGATTTCCCTCTTAGCCCAGTTTGACCTGTTTTTGAATCTGTTTGAGTTCTGGACTTGGTTTTGTTTATATATATGTTTTCTTGCGCGTATAAAAACTTCTAAGGCTCATAACTTCTTCATACGTTATCTGTTTTACGCAAACTTGAACTCTATCTTAAACGGAATTCCGAGACGAACGCAATGGTGATGTCTTTTTACTTAATTCCTGATATCTGAATTAAGTATCCTTAGTTTGTTATCTTTTCTGTTACTCATACTGTTATCATATTAATTTTTCCTTCTCTTTCATGTATTAATTAATTTTCATTGTACATCACCATTATTTACCTATCTATGCATATATACATATATTCCTTTTTAATTATACTAAAAATACGGGGTGTTACAAGACGATTGACCATTCGTTGATAAGTGGCACCGACGTTCTTGAGGCCGAAACGAATGACACGACAGTAGTAAAGTCCGAGGTCTGTTATAAAGGAGGTATGATCCTGGTCATGAAGATTCATTGGGATTTGATTGTAGCCAAAATAGGCATCCATGAAAGATAGTAGCTGGTATCCAGCAGTTGAGTCGACCGGTTTGTCGATCCTTGGAAGCGGGAAGCTGTCCTTGGGATATGCCTTGTTTAAATCGTAGAAGTCGACGCACGTTCGCCATTTACTATTGGCTTT
>JASFAX010001849.1:0-48513 GCA_030737875.1 Allium sativum
GTTAAAGAATAATCCTGTTAAAGGAATGAATATCATTCTATATGAAAATGGCATTGCACGCTCTTTGCAGGTCCATTCTGCCTCGCCCGACCTCTGCCAGGGGACAGTTGCCAAATCTTTAGCTGGCGATGAACGTCTTTTCAAACCGTCATGGGATGGTGGTCCTAAGAATGAACAGACCTTGATTGGGGTCTTGGAGCGACAAAGCAGTTAGGTAAATACTGTAAGCGAATGATAAGGTCGCATCTCCTTCGAATCACCTTCTTGCCCCCATGCTAAGGGCAAGGATTGAGTATCAGGTAGTCATGTATGTATCGCTAATGGTAGCGTATTATCACATTGGTGCAAAGACAGTAATTAGCAGGATAATAACGGACCCATGCTTATAGAAATTTTTGCGCTTTCCATGTTAGGAAATAGGATATGGATGCTAGGGTGATAGTCAATCAACATCCAGGTTTAAGTACTCTAAACTTTTAACTTGCTAATCTTCGGGCAAGGCTGAGGTAGTCAATCATGCAGGCTTATGATGTACCAGCTTTGAATTAGGTGATATAATCACGAGCAATCGACATTCGAATCTCCAGTTGCCCCTAGCATCTGGGGCATGAATTACTTGACTAATTGTAACGACCCGTATTCTACACATCATAGGATCATAGAATATTTATTTCTTTCCCATGTGAAGTCGTATGGTCATGTAACTTTGGGAAACATCCATTAGAATCATTTCCCATGTTCATGATTTTTGTTGATTTTCAAATGACCATTTTGCCCCTAGTTGGTACTGTTTTGGCCATAACTTTTGATTGGAAAGGAATTTTGACCTGAAACCACTTCCATTGAATTCGTTTGATGGTTTACCTTTCCGTAGAGTGGTCATATTAGCCAAACGGACTTACCGTTTGGGAGATATGGCTGAAATAAGGTTTGGAGGGTGAAAAACTGCTTAACCGGGCCAAATCGGGTGATTAGTGAGTAGGCCCATAAAACATTTCGGGATTAGGGTTATGGGGAGGCTGAAATGAAGTAGAGAATCATTCCATTTCAGTTTTCTAGCCTCCACTTATCACCAAGGAACCCTAAAAATGGTCTCCAACCTCTAAATCACCTCCAAATCATCTTTTGGTCAAGGATTCGGCTTAGCAACCTCTAATCAAGGAAGATCTACACCAAAGCAACATTGGAGCTGCTGTTTAGTATTGGGATTCACATCAAATCAGAGATTTGTTTCAGATCTTAGTTTATTTGTGGCTAAGGTGAGTGATTTGCCTAGTTTTGCACTAATTATGGCTAATTAGGGGTGATTAGTGTTAATTAGCGAATTTAAACATGATAAAATTCTGGAAAAATGTTTATAAAATTCGGAATGATGTTTTAGACCTCTGATATGAATTTGGGTTAATTTGGTTAAGTTTTGCTAATCATATCATAAGTTTCACCTAAACATGCTTAAGGGAAAATATGGGGTTTTGGCTATGTTTGATCCATTTTAACCTATCATATTGTTGTTTTGATGTTTGTGGTTGATTATATATGTTTCTATGACTGTATGGTATGCTTTGTGATTGATTAGAATAGTTGGAATGGTCGAAAACGCCGTCGAGGGGCGTAAACAACTCGCTGGACAAGGTGCAGGAGTTCGGATCGGATGGGGATTGAGGGTCGATCGGATCGCCCTATGGGATCGTGGGACATCACCACGAGTCAAGTCATCTCCTCTGAGCCGAACCATCTGCGCAAGGTCCACGAACATCAACCATGAACTGCCTGTCGTACCCGATCCGCTCGTGTTGCACACCCCGATCCGAACAGAGGGAGGCAGCATCCACGATCCACTTGTACTCGAACGCTCCGACCCGAATGCCCACCCATGAGTTGAAGGCGCCATGAACCGATCTGAAGAGAGCACCCGATCCGAACCGTGGCAAGCTGGAGACCTCGACACGATCTGCCAGGGGTGATGACGACCCGACCCGATCTAGTGAAGAAGGAGCATTCTGATCCGAACCGAACTGATGATTAGGGGGAGATCCGAACCGACCAAGTATTGACCAATAACCCGAGATGCAAAGGTAGTCCAATATGGGAAGTTAGAGCTCAGGATCCAGTTGGAAACCAATGAGTTCACTTCATGGTTGGGCTTTGCTGCGGGACGTGTGCTAAGGAGTTGTCGACATTCATAACTTCGATTCACCACTAAAAATGAATGATGGCTACTTATCAGTGCAGTAGGGTCATTATGACCTGAGGGGCAAGGTGATGGTAGCAAGACTACGTTATCAGTGCAGTAGGGTCATTATGACCCGAGGGGCAAGGTGATGCGTAGTAAGACTATGAGCCAGTGCAGTGGGGTCATTGCGACTCCATGGGGCAGAGTGGACATAGTAAGGATTAGTAAGGCTATGAGTCAGTGCAGTGGGGTTCTTGTGACTCCATGGGGCAAAGTGGACATAGCGAAGGATTTGTGGCTACGTTATCAGTGCAGTGAAGTCATTTATGACTTCATGGGGCAAAGTGATCGTAGCAAGGTATGTTGGGTGATCGAAGTGGTGAATATCGTATGCTTTACGCACTGAGTGAGAGATGTGAGGATGGATGCTATGTTTGATTGTTTGCCATCACTATGACATGCACACCTCCCCCACCTCCGTATCTTTACACTGTTTGATATGTCACCTTAGAGTGTTGTACAGTATGTAGTGCTAACTCTTTGGTTGCAGGTCCAGGTTCAGGTATGTTTTAGTCTACCTGTTATTGTTCACTTTAGATACTTATCGCTCATACCAGACTTTATGTCTGACCCAGAATTTTATGTCTCCTCTTATTACTCTGGGTGCTCACACGAGCAGACTAGAGACAGGTTAGCTGGTGGTGCGCGAGTAGCTGATCCAGAGGCAGGCAGGAGGCTTCCACGTATGATATATATATGCACATTCTCCATGTGTCGTTGGTGGTCGCTACTTGGGCATTAGTAGTGTACCTTCTTTATCTTACTTTTGCTTTGAGACAGTTTGAAAAGTTGTAATAAGCTACATTTTGGATTTCCGCTGCTATGATGCTTAGTTCTGGTTTTTAGCTTATGCACTGTCTCTCCTGTTTTATGTCAAGTATGTTATTATTATATTTTGTTCTATGCGCTGTGAGACATTCTACAGGATCTTTGTTAGTTCATTTCCTTCTTCCTTTTCCTTCTGACGACCCGTTCCGTGCTAGCTGGACATGTGTACAGCGCACTTTTGGAGTAAATGTCGGTTGGTGCGGGGCGGGCCGCCACACTAATACTCGATGAAAGGAGTGAAATTGTGAATCTTCACTTTCTAACTCCAAAACTTTATTCGTCAAAAGTTTCATTTGCGTTCATCTCCCGTCTAGCGGGAGGCTGATTAGTGATTTTGTCGAATCATTCAGGGCAGTGAATTGAGCAATGAGACTCGTTGATATCTATCTCGGGACAACCTTTCAAGGGAAATAAGCATTGACATCTCATATGTCATATCTCGAGGCATAACGAACGATGGTACGCCCTTCACTTCTCCTTCCTGGAAACACTTCGTGCTGCAAGAAGTTTCTAAAGGGAGTTGTCCATGATTCTCTTCCAAATTCGGTCTCCAATATTGGATCAACTTCCCAGTGTCTCGATTGGGATCATCTCTATCTCTTCCGGATTGTTGTAACTTTTTAGGTTGGCCTGATTATGCGCTTTTTGATTTTCTGTATGCGGAATATAAGATATGTTTTAATGTTCCCATGCATCCAACAGCTCTTCTACCCTTTCTAGGTAAGCTATGAGTCGCAGTCCCTTCATTTGGAATGTCCTTTGAATCAATACAACTCTGATGCCTGACTGTCGATTATTCTTTGCACCATCTATATACAACCTCCGGATGCTTGGTTTTCATCTTTCATTTTAAGGGGTCATCTTCTTCATCTAACACATCCTGTTAGGAACAGAAAACTCAATGATGAAGTTGGCTAATGTTTGTCCCCGTATGGATTTCTTCAAGAGGGAATTGAGGTCAAATTGGTTCAGCCTGATGTTCCATTCAAGCAATCGTCTGAATGTCGCTGGTCGCTACAGGACCTAGTATAGTTGTTAATCAGTGCATATCACAATCAGATGAATTTGGAAATAGTGACAGAGTTTTCTCGAAGCAATCAACAAGTTGTAAACGAGCTATTCAGTCTTTGGGCAGTTGCTTCATTAGAAGTTTCCCTCCTGCATCTCGAATCTTCATCCTCTCTGGGATCTAGTCTTCGGGCAGAGCATCAAGAAACTTGTTCTACAATGTCTTCCTTGCTTGTTAAACCCATGCATCCTTCACACTACACCTCCTCGGGAGGGGAAGCGTTTATGGGTTCCACGCCATCTATGTTACGTAGTATATTCCATACAACCAATTAGAAGGTTTTTCCAGTGACTTGGCCATCACGGATCATTCCCACTCCAGCTTCGGTTGGGACTGAGCAGTAGACACTAGGCGCAATGTAAGCTCTGAATTCTGCTGGAGCTGGTCCGTCTAGACCTTGATCAAATAAGCTTGATACGACAACATATCTTGCGAGTCTTCAAGTTATGTTCAGGCATTATGTCACAACGGATATGAGAAGAAGAGAGCTAATGGTTGATTCATATTTTCTTTAATCTCAAGCTCTCATCACTTGACCAAGGTCGTATGGTGGCTGGTGAGCAGTCAAGTTGCTATAATCTAGGAAAGGATCCATAGGTCCAATCATGGCGTGTGGCGGTTCAACTAGTACCTAACTCTAGACACTAAAGTATGTTGACCTAACCCTTATTCGATGGGAATCGGTCTTCCTCAATGCGGTTGACATCAAATAGCCATTGCAAAGGTTAGCCAAGTTCTTCGAGAGGTGAACCGCATGACATATTTCATTCATCACATTGTACAATTGAAGTGTAGCTTTGGGATGTTAGGATCCGTAACTTCTCTCTGGTATCCCATTATTGACAATCATGGTCACTAAGTTCATATGAGTCATCTTCGGAGTAGTGCTCAGACTGTTCCATATAACCATCATTCGATGCTCCGCTGATTGGACAGGTTTAAGTCACATAAATAAGGTGGTTACTACCCGTTAGGGAGCAACATCAGTTGCATCGGTGAAATGTATACACCATCAAAGCTATGGAAGAGGAAGCTGCCACGAGACAATCATTGTCTTGTATATCATTGATAGCAAGCTGTGTAACACCCCGTATTTTCTATGAACGTATAAGTAACAAATCTAAGGATAATTAAAATATAAATTAAGAATCAGGGAAAACGGGTTGCGCCATTGCGTTAGTCTCGAAATTCTGCTTGAAAACGAGTCCGAGTTTGTGAGAATCGGAGTCCGTATGACCAAGTTATGGCCCTCCAAAGTTTCAGAAATATTCAGAGTTCAAAACAGCTCGAATTCGAATTAAAAATTCGAATTTCAAACGCAGAACAGACTGGGCGGGAAATTTCCCGCCCAGACCCAGGTCGACTGGGGAGTCGACTGGGCAGTCGACCCCCCAGACCAGGTCGACCTGGGTGTCAACCTGGTCCCCGAGCCCATTTTGGGTCAGTGTTCGTTCTGATGTTTCCAGTCCGATTTCTGTCCAGATTCATCTGCCTAAACCTATTTAAACAACCCCAAACCTAGCCTTCTCTACACACAATTCTGTTCTGCTTCTGCTCTGCCTCTGTTCTATATAAAAATAAAAATGGCGTCGCTACTCTGCTGGAATCAAAACTAGAAGCTAATCAACATCAACCTAAGCAACTCAATTCAAGCTTGAAACTTCAACAACGGTTAAAGAAGATCAACTAACGTCGCTACAACTATCTTTCTTTTAGAATCCAATCAAGGCAAGTAAAGTTATTTTCCGATATAAACGTTAATTCTGATTGTGACATGAATTGTAAATCTGAATCTGAGATTACGTCTGTTCTGTTCTGTTTAGATCTACCTTATTCTGTATTTCTTTCTGCTTTCTGTTCTATAGCTAGGCTACCACGAGCCTAAGCCAATCTCATAAGAGATTAACATACGCTAAAATATTTGGGACAATAAAATGAATAATGCATGAAATGGGCATGACCGATATGTGACTGATTTGAGGAAAGAACATAGGTTGAACTTGGAACTTAGGACATAAATCTAAGGCATATAATTGAACCTATGACTTGAGTTTTGTGGCATAAAGAATATTGAACATACGACTTGAGAAGTTGAGGCATAAAATTTACATTGGACATATGACTTAGGAATTGGGGCATAAATTTGACCGTAAGCATGTAATTAGTTTAGATACATATTACATGTTGTAAACTAGATCTGGATCTGAGCAAGCTATGTATGATAATCTATGATTTGGGGACATAATTCAATATCTGATAGGATACATGATTAAAACCTAGATTTGTGGCACACTTTAAGAAGGGGAAGATATGTGACTTAGGTGTAGAAATTAAAATCTATAATAAGATTTGAGGACTATTAAGTGTGAATACACCTAAATAGGGATTTTTGGATATATGGCATGCACTGTAATATTTGGTATAATTTATAGATGAATCTGCTGTACAATGCTAGTTTAACCAAAATGGGAACATATGTTATATGGTAAATTATGTCCATATTCTGTGTTATGTAAATTTATGCAAACATGGGGTATATGATCATATTGTGAATCATGATAATTATTTAGGCCTAATTTATGATTAAGCAAGGCATGTAAATAGAACCTTTAGAAATATTAAATCTGCTAAATCTGTCATCTGCTAAGTCTGTTGAAAATGCCAAATCTGCTAAACTAAATCTGTTGAGATGCCTAAACTGCTAAATCTGTTGAGTTGCCTAAACTTCTAAATCTGTTGAGATGCCTAATCTGTTATCTGCTAAATCTGCTAGTTTGCTTAATCTGCTAAATCTGTTAAGTCGCATAATCTGCAAAATCTGTTATCTGCTATATCTGTTGAGTTGATATAATTAGTCTGTTATTGACATAATCTGAATTGGCTATTGTTATGAATAATTGACATGTATATTAGGCGTGGGCATAAATGGTAAATTATTAATTAATTGGCCGCAAAGATGAACATGGCTAATTCGAGGTTAGAATGAGTTTGCGGCGTAATCCTGCCCGGAACCGCCCGACACATCCAGTGGCCGCAAACAATAGGTTCTAATGTGAGAAGTTAGTCATAATATGCTTAAACACGAGGTTAGGTCTGGCTTGTGGCAGAAGTCTGCCCGGAACCGCCCGGCCCATCCAACGGCCACAAGCTAGCGACCTAATGTGAGAGGTCTGTGCATTAATAATTAATTAATGCAAATCTGAGATAAAAATGATGTCCAAAACGTGTTGGGTGGATAGGGTTAAACCAACTGGACTAATATATATAATAAACCCGTTCATGAATCTGTAGGCCCAATACAAAGTTAGACAAATCTGAAATTCTGTTAAATCTGTACATTTGATCCGTTAGTCTGAAAACTTGTTGATTTGATTTTCTGATCTGTGAACTAGTAAATCTAATCTCTGTATGTTTGAACTTGTAAACAAGTTAATTTGAAATCTGTTAGTCTGGGGACACAAGGTTAGGAGGGAATTTACTTGTGTCATCTGTTGTTTGGGACCCATATTAGTCAGTAACCCTTTCTGGTATCAAAACTTTGACCCAACAGTAGGTAGGGTCCGGGCACGCTTACTGAACTAATTATAAGTGGTTCATTCTGATAATGGCGAAGGGTGTTGATGGTGCGTTCCAACTGGGTCATGTGCGTGCATGGATCCCAGTCTGCCTCTGAGGATGTAAGACGTCGTGACATCTGTAAATAGGTCTGTGCCAATTGGTTGTCACTTTAGGGAGTGATACACCCTACTGTGGGGCCGACACAGGGTATTTATGTATTAGGGAGCCGATCGCTTGGGGTAGGGTTTTAGGGTACACTTAGTTCTGTCTGTTTCTGTTGGTACCGTCTGTTTCTGTTGGGTGGTAACACCTGTCTGTTTCTGCATGGTACCGTCTGTTCGGGTGGTAAACGCCCATTTACTAGTGTACACCTAATTCTACATTCTGTTTCCATAGGGATTAATCTGTTTCTGTACCTTCTGTTGGGGTGGTAAAGGCCCATTATTAGCATTCTGTTTCTGTCTGTTTCTGTTGGGGTGGTAAAGGCCCATTACTAGCACTCTCTTCTGTGGAAATTATTCTGTACCCGTTTCTGTTTCAGTTTAGACATTAGGGTGACACCTAATTCTGTTATACTAGTATTAGTGCAGAGAAGTGTAAAACAATAGCTTATATCATTCTGTTCTTCTGTTATATCTGCTACACCTGTTACAGTTATCTCTCATCCAGTTTTATTTTCATGTCATGTTATTATTATCTGTTCATAACTGAAAATCACTGGACTTGCCAGACTTTTTGTATGACCCTTGTTGTTTCGCTTCCTTTCTTCCGTTTCCCCCGCCCCAGGTTTTGTAGAAGGGAATACTCTAGCTTGATCCATATTTCTTCTGCTTGAAGTGCTTAAAGTATGGCTTGTCTTCTTCTGTGAGGATTATGATTTTAAACTATGCATTCTGAAGGCTTTTGTACAAGACTGATATTTTGTACTTGAATTCTGATATTGTGATTTGAAAGGATGTAACCAAGCTTATTTCGGTTTCTGTTGTAATAAAGTTATAAAATTTTCAAGTACTATTTTATCTGTCTTGTAAGTTTCTGTTCTGTTTACTAAAATGCTCCACCAAAGTTAAGGCATTCCCTTTGTGAGTGACCTTAACGGAGGTGGGGTGTTACACTTGGTATCAGAGCCGAAGGTTACCAGATTGGGTAAAGTTTTTGAAAACTATTTTCAAAAAGGTTTTGAAAGGAAGTATTTTCAAAAATAAAGCTTATTTTGAAAAACATGATCCCCAAGAGCCATATATCTTTCCTTCAGTCCTTTTTGTATTGAATCTTTCCTTTTTCGTTTCAGCATGTCTGAAGCATCTGAGATACCAGAGGGTGTTCATGTACCCGGTTGGTTTCATCAATATCTTGAGGCTAGGACCGCCGCCGCAGGTCCAGCAAATGATCCCCCTCCTCCGCCCCCTCCTCGTGCAATTGCTTTCTCAAAGATCTGTAGAGATTTTAGGGCCATGGGTGGGAAGGATTTCAAGGGAACTGAATCATTCGTAGAAGCGAGGAACTGGCTCAAAGAAACTGAGGATCTATTCGTTATCTTCGAGGTGGACGATAGGCAGAAGGTACAGTTGGCGGTATGGCTGCTCAAAGACGAAGCTTCCTATTGGTGGGAAGTCACTAACGCCGAGAGGCCAGTTGAAACATGGATGGATTTCAGAACAAGGTTTGAGACAAAATTCCTCTTGCAAGCTGAACGAAGTCTACAACTGGAAAAGTTCTTATCTCTTAAGCAAGGAAGTATGACGGTCAAGGAATACGTCAATCAGTTCAACCAATTGGCTAGGTTCGGATAGGATTTAGTCAACACTCAGCATAAAAAGGCTCTCTGCTTTGTTAAAGGATTGAACGAGCCACTGCACAGCCTAGCCATGACCCATGTGCCCATGGGAGCGACTTACGAGAAATTGGTGGACATGGCACTACTGCACGAGGAAGATAAGGGCCCGAAAGAGACAAAGAAGGAAGAACCACATAATAAGAAAGCATGGCCCAAAAAGGAAACACAAAAGAAGGATGATAAGTCTGAAGATAAGAAGGGGAAAAAGTGCTTTACTTGTTGAAGCTCGACTCATCTGAACAAGGATTGCAGAAAAAGGAAGGGCACTTGCTTCAACTGTGGTGAGATGGGACACTTCACTAGGGACTTCCCGAAGAAACGAGGGCAAGGGCAGAGGGCAAAACCCACTTCTGGAGGACAGGCGAATGCTCAAGGGACTGGTAGATAGGGTAGAAATAAGAAAATTTAAGTAGAAGGTTTAATTTTCTTATCTGATTGTTGAGTTAAAACTCTTTCTGATTCTGGCCTTTTGATTCTGTAATCGATACTCTGCACTTTAATACTAGTATTGTTTCTGATTCCGCTGTAGACCCAAATCCGTAAGGGTTATGACTCATCTGTTTGTGATTGGGGATTGAGGGAGATTCGTGTTAGGCGTCAAGTAGGACGCATACATTCTGGGATTTATCATGCTTAGTTTCCTAAGAATCATTCGGTAATCTGATCTATACCAGTAATCTGTAAATATCTGAATATTTCTGATAAGGTTAAGATTTCCAGTTTTGACATTATCTAAAGAGGGTAATCCTCTAGGTGTCAATCTGATGTTGGTTTCGGTCTTCGGGGCCGATACTTAGTTCCCATGTCTAATGGGAACCAAGTTTTTGTTTTATCTGTACTCGCTTCCATCATTCGACTGTATCCTATCGGTCGAATCTTCGAACTTTAGAAAGAAACTAATGGGTGTAAACATGTGTTTGAGACATGTTATGTTTGATGATTGCAAGTGGATGCAAGTGATTGCTAGTGGTTGCTCGTGGATGCATATACACACACTAGGCACTAGATCGGCTCGAAAACACTCTCATACTGCATATGGATGTGTGAGCATTTTCAATTTTTGTGGATGCAAAATGATTGACTCAGCACATGGATGTTGCATATGACTGCATGGTTGTGCACTCATATAGAAATGATATGTATTGAGTAGGAAAATTGCATACATGTTGGACTCATGGCACTGGCATAATTCGCATTAAGGAGGTCAACTGAATCAGTGGACCGCCTGATCTTTGCATTAGATAAGGAACATATACACACACTTTTGCATATGTTCATACAACATTAGAAGTTTCTAAGGACAATGGACGCCAGTGATTGATGATTGAGTAGATGGATGTTGGATGGTAGGACACATTCTTCTTAACTTGAAGATTTCGGGGACGAAATCCTTTAAGGAGGGGAGAATGTAACACCCCGTATTTTCTGTGAACGTATAAGTAACAAATCTGAGGATAATTAAAATATAAAATAAGAATCACGGAAAACGGGTTGTGCCATTGCGTTCGTCTCGAAATTCTGCTTGAAAACGAGTCCGAGTTTGTGAGAATCAGAGTCCGTATGACCAAGTTATGGCCCTCCAAAGTTTCAGAAATATTCAGAGTTCAAAACAGCTCGAATTCGAATTCAAAATTCGAATTTCAAACGCAGAACAGACTGGGCGGGAAATTTCCCGCCCAGACCCAGGTCGACTGGGCAGTCGACCTGGGTGTCGACCTGGTCCCCGAGCCCATTTTTGGGTCAGTGTTCGTTCTGATGTTTCCAGTCTGATTTCTGTCCAGATTCATCTGCCTTGACCTATTTAAACAGCCCCAAACCTAGCCTTCTCTACACACAATTCTGTTCTGCTTCTGCTCTGCCTCTGTTCTATATAAAAATAAAAATGGCGTCGCTACTCTGCTGGAATCAAAACTAGAAGCTAATCAACATCAACCTAAGCAACTCAATTCAAGCTTGAAACTTCAACAACGGTTAAAGAAGATCAACTAACGTCGCTACAACTATCTTTCTTTTAGAATCCAATCAAGGCAAGTACATTTATTTTCCGATATAAACGTTAATTCTGATTGTGACATGAATTGTAAATCTGAATCTGAGATTACGTCTGTTCTGTTCTGTTTAGATCTACCTTATTCTGTATTTCTTTCTGCTTTCTGTTCTATAGCCAGGCTACCACGAGCCTGAGCCAATCTCATAAGAGATTAACATACGCTAAAATATTTGGGACAATAAAATGAATAATGCATGAAATGGGCATGACCGATATGTGACTGATTTGAGGAAAGAACATAGGTTGAACTTGGAACTTAGGACATAAATCTAAGGCATATAATTGAACCTATGACTTGAGTTTTGTGGCATAAAGAATATTGAACATACGACTTGAGAAGTTGAGGCATAAAATTTACATTGGACATATGACTTAGGAATTGGGGCATAAATTTGACCATAGGCATGTAATTAGTTTAGATACATATTACATGTTGTAAACTAGATTTGGATCTGAGCAAGCTATGTATGATAATCTGTGATTTGGGGACATAATTCAATATCTGATAGGATACATGATTAAAACCTAGATTTATGGCACACTTTAAGAAGGGGAAGATATGTGACTTAGGTGTAGAAATTAAAATCTATAATAAGATTTGAGGACTATTAAGTGTGAATACACCTAAATAGGGATTTTTGGATATATGGCATGCATTGTAATATTTGGTATAATTTATAGATGAATCTGCTGTACAATGCTAGTTTAACCAAAATGGGGACATATGTTATATGGTAAATTATGTCCATATTCTGTGTTATGTAAATTTATGCAAACATGGGGTATATGATCATAGTGTGAATCATGATAATTATTTAGGCCTAATTTATGATTAAGCAAGGCATGTAAATAGAACCTTTAGAAATATTAAATCTGCTAAATCTGTCATCTGCTAAGTCTGTTGAAAATGCCAAATCTGCTAAACTAAATCTGTTGAGATGCCTAAACTGCTAAATCTGTTGAGATGCCTAAACTGCTAAATCTGTTGAGATGCATAATCTGTTATCTGCTAAATCTGCTAGTTTGCTTAATCTGCTAAATCTGTTAAGTCGCATAATCTGCAAAATCTGTTATCTGATATATCTGTTGAGTTGATATAATTAGTCTGTTATTGACATAATCTGAATTGGCTATAGTTATGAATAATTGACATGTATATTAGGCGTGGGCATAAATGGTAAATTATTAATTAATTGGCCGCAAAGATGAACATGGCTAACTCGAGGTTAGAATGAGTTTGCGGCGTAATCCTGCCCGGAACCGCTCGGCACATCCTGTGGCCACAAACAATAGGTTCTAATGTGAGAAGTTAGTCATAATATGCTTAGACACGAGGTTAGGTCTGGCTTGTGGTAGAAGTCTGCCCGGAACCGCCCGGCCCATCCAGCGGCCACAAGCTAGCGACCTAATGTGAGAGGTCTGTGCATTAATAATTAGTTAATGCAAATCTGAGATAAAAATGATGTCCAAAACGTGTTGGGTGGATAGGGTTAAACCAACTGGACTAATATATATAATAAACCCGTTCATGAATCTGTAGGCCCAATACAAAGTTAGACAAATCTGAAATTCTATTAAATCTGTACATCTGATCCGTTAGTCTGAAAACTTGTTGATTTGATTTTCTGATCTGTGAACTAGTAAATCTGATCTCTGTATGTCTGAACTTGTAAACAAGTTAATCTGAAATCTGTTAGTCTGGGGACACAAGGTTAGGAGGGAATTTACTTGTGTCATCTGTTGTTTGGGACCCATATTATTCAGTAACCCTTTCTGGTATCAAAACTTTGACTCAACAGTAGATAGGGTCCGGGCACGCTTACTGAACTAATTATAAGCGGTTCATTCTGATAATGGCGAAGGGTGTTGATGGTGTGTTCCAACTGGGTCATGTGCGTGCATGGATCCCAGTCTGCCTCTGAGGATGTAAGACGCCGTGACATCTGTAAATAGGTCTGTGCCAATTGGTTGTCACTTTAGGGAGTGATACACCCTACTGTGGGGCCGACACAGGGTATTTATGTATTAGGGAGCCGATCGCTTGGGGTAGGGTTTTAGGGTACACTTAGTTCTGTCTGTTTCTGTTGGTACCGTCTGTTTCTGTTGGGTGGTAACACCTGTCTGTTTCTGCGTGGTACCGTCTGTTCGGGTGGTAAAGGCCCATTTACTAGTGTACACCTAATTCTACATTCTGTTTCCGTAGGGATTAATCTGTTTCTGTTTCTGTACCTTCTGTTGGGGTGGTAAAGGCCCATTATTAGCATTCTGTTTCTGTTGGGGTGGTAAAGGCCCATTACTAGCACTCTCTTCTGTGGAAATTATTCTGTACCCGTTTCTGTTTCAGTTTAGACATTAGGGTGACACCTAATTCTGTTATACTAGTATTAGTGCAGAGAAGTGTAAAACAATAGCTTATATCATTCTGTTCTTCTGTTATATCTGCTACACCTGTTACAGTTATCTCTCATCCAGTTTTATTTTCATGTCATGTTATTATTATCTGTTCATAACTGAAAATCACTGGACTTTCCAGACTTTTTGTCTAACCCTTGTTGTTTCGCCTCCTTTCTTCCGTTCCCCCCAGGTTTTGTAGAAGGGAATACTCTAGCTTGTTCCAAATTTCTTCTGATTGAAGTGCTTAAAGTATGGCTTGTCTTCTTCTGTGGGGATTATGATTTTAAACTATGCATTCTGAAGGCTTTTGTACAAGACTGATACTTTGTACTTGAATTCTGATATTGTGATTTGAAAGGATGTAACCAAGCTTATTTCGGTTTCTGTTGTAATAAAGTTATAAATTTTTCAAGTATTGTTTTATCTGTCTTGTAAGTTTCTGTTCTATTTACTAAAATGCTCCACCAAAGTTAAGGCATTCCCTTTGTGAGTGACCTTAACGGAGGTGGGGTGTTACAAGCTGAATCTGATCGATAGCTCCTCACATTGGCTTACTGAAGCAAGTAAGTGTCATGGCTCTGGGAAGAATTCCAATCGTTGCCATCTTGCTGTGATATTCTCAGACTATCCGTCTAATCATCATTGACAAGCTTTGGTGACTGCTGTTACCTAAAATATATGCCGAGCCGAAGATGAGCCTTGCTCCGAGCCGAAGGCGAGCTGTCAGCGGGTCCGGGCGCAGCGCCGGTGGGGGGGTCCGGGGCCCCACAGTCCTGGCGGATCGGAATTTCAATTTTCTATTGTTCTGGGTTGCGGTTTGAGCCAGTTTCCAGATCGGGTCGAGTCTTGTCATCCGGGTCGGATCAGGTCCCTAACCGAACCCTATTTTTATAGTGCTTAAATATGCAGGTCAGCCCCAGATGTCATAAGTCGGGTTGGTTCAGTGAAAAGCTATATCCGATCCGAACCGAGCATCCTCTATTCGATCCGAACCGAGGAGAGCCAACACAGCCGTTACACTCCACATTCCTGAAGATGCGGAGCGGTTTCCTTCCATCTTCCCATGATCTCTGATGCGCTATCATAATCTGAAATGATCTGAAAAATGTACTTTCTCCCAAAAACAGTTGTTTCAGGTCGGATCAGAATTTCAGTTTTCTATTGCTCTAGGTTGCAGTTCGGGCCAGTTTCCGGAATGGGTCGAGTCTTGTCATCCGGGTCGGATCAGGTCCCTAACCGAACCCTGTTTTTATAGCGCTTAAATATGCAGGTTAGGCCCAGATGTCAGAAGTCGGGTCGGTTCGGTGAAAAGCTATATCTGATCTGAACCAAGCATCCTCTATTCGATCCGAACCGAACCGAGGAGAGCCAACACAGCGTTACACTCCACGTTCCTGAAGATGCAGAGCGGTTTCCTTCCATCTTCCCATGATCTCTGATGCGCTATCATAATCTTCAAGCCATTGATTCCGAACCAAGCGGGATGATCGCCATGTGGCACCGATCCGAATGTCATCAGCTCCAAAAATCTTCAAATCATCTTCTCTATCCGATCCGAGGCCCTTTCAGCCCCCAAATCTTATCCAATCGGATATGCAGGTGAACAAAGCTTGTTCGCACCAACTCCATCCGAACCGAGTAGAGCTACAAACTTGTCGAAGGCAAAGTGAAGTTAGTCCAAACCATGCGCAGAATTTGCGAATTTCTTTTCTCTTATGCCATTAAGATTTGTGCACTCGAGTAGTAACTGGATCGATTAAGACAGATATGGTTCTCCCCTCGACGAAATACGCATCCATTAGTAGATGAGAAGATCTATGATTGAGAACTAGTTCATTCTCAGTGAAAGCACCAAAATGTTAGACCAAAAAATGGCACTAACACCCAATTGAATAGGATTTGTGAAGAGTAATGATCTAAAACACATAAAATCAAACGGAGACACAAGATTTATAGTGGTTTGGCATTAACAAGCCTACATCCACTTCATAATTTCTCAGTTCATTCAAAAATTACAATTAGAATGAATATAGACATTCAAGCCCTCAATTACAATGAATAATGCTTTCTGAATCCATTGATTTTTATTGAAGAAGATGGAGATTCTTCATTGGCAGCCATGGCCGAAATATATAGAGCCTCCTTGGGGCAGAAAAGTCCCATGAAAATGGTGCATGAACATGTATTTATAGGCATAGAGTTGGTTTGGATTGAGTGGCCATGTGGAAACAACAGAGGGAAACTCGTAGGTAGTGGAGAAAGTGGCGAAATGAGCTTCATTTGATTTGTTAACCGCTTCAGGAAAACAGGCAAAAAGGGGATCGAATCAGTTTCCTGCGATCCGAACCGACGCTCGTTTTGACAAGTCTCTTGGTTTTGTGTAGCAATCGTTCTAGGCAGATTGGGTCCCTCCACCTTGACCCAACCAGGTACAGTACCTGTGTTCCGGTCCTTCATCTACTGTTGTACGTGGGATCGAGACCCGATCCGATCCAAGTTGGGCTCATACAACCCAATCCGATAGTGTTCTGATGTATTGGTGGGTGAGGGTTGAGATCAGACCCGGTCTAGTTCGAACTGATAAAACGCCATGCTGACGAAGTCATACGACTTCCATTCGAGCCAAGGATCTATCCAACCCGAATACCCCGATCCGAACTGGCCTCACGTGCATGCAATGCTAAGTTTACCCAAGGTCATGTCACTTCATCCAACCGAATGTAATCACTGCCAGTCCATACTAAAGTTCTTAGCTTTAGGCGGTCTGGTCACAAAGCAGGCTAACAACTGGTGTGCTATATGGCTCCTAGAGAGAGGATGGAGCTCATCAAGCAAGTAGGGGAGCTATTCGAGAAAGGTTTATTAGGCAAAGCATATCAAAGTGGGGAGCACCAGTCGTCTTTGCAACTAAGGCAGATGGCTCACTTCATTTATGCATGGTTATAGAGAGCTGAATAAGCTCACGAAGAAGAGTAGACACTCAATTCTGAGGATTGACGACTTATTTGATTTGCTTGTAGGAGAATCAATTTTCTTGTAGATGGATTTGGCCACAGTATTTCATCAGTTGAGGGTGGCAGGGGATAATATTGATAAGACTACATTCATAACTCTAGACGGTTTCTTTGATTGGCTAGTTATGCCTTTTGGGCTAACCAATGCACCTGCCTATTTTGTGGATTTAATGAGTAGGGTGTTTAGGGAGTTTCTGAACAAATTTGTGGTGGTCTTTATGGATGACAATCTGATCTTCTCAAAGAATGAGGAGGAGCATGCCCAACACTTAGGAGAGGTTCCACGCACTCTCAGATCACATCAGCTCAAGGCAAAAAATTTTAAGTGTCACTTTTGGAGAAAGGAAGTAAGGTTCCTGGGCATGTGGTCTTCAAGAATGGGATAGCAGTGAAGATTGGAGGGCTTCAAAGAATGCAACGGAGTTGATAAGTTTTCTCGGTTGGCAGGCTATTATAGAAAGTTATCAAGGATTTTGTAAGGGTATCAGCCTCGCTTACCTGATTGACGAAGAAGAACTTGGATTTTCATAGACCATTGATTGCGAGGTTGCCTTACAGAGATTGAAGAGGGCTCTGACAATAGCCCCAGTTCTGACTCTCACCGATGGAAGCAAGATGTTCACGGTTTACACAGATGCTTGTGGCATAGGGCTTGGTGCCATTTTGATGCAAGAGGGAAGGGTAGTATGCTATGGTAGCAGACAGTTGAGAGTTCATGAGAAGAACAACCCTACCCATGATTTAGAGTTGACTGCAATAGTGTTTTCATTGAAGTCTTGGCGACATTATCTACTTGGAGAGAGATTTGAGCTATATATCAAATACTTGTTCTCACGAAAGGATCTCAACCTATGGCAGCAACGGTGGATGCAGTTCCTAGCATCCCACGACTTTGTGATAGCTTATACCCCGGGAAAGGGTAATGCAGTGGCGGATGCATTGAGTAGGCAGAGGATGACTTTGAGTCCTCTATTCGTAGAAATACGGAGCTTAGAGTACATCTCGACCTTTGATTTTAAGCCATCTACGGATTTCACATTGGGATTGTTAGCATCATTGGTGATGCGACCTACTTTGTTGGAGCATATTGGATCTATGCAGCGGGAGGACCCGCATATATCAGACATCTTGGACGGGCTTGGTAGAGGAGAGACATCGATTCACCTAGCTAGATATAATGTGGATGAGAAAGGGTGGCTAAGACAAGATGGAAGGCTATATGTCCCTAGGATTGGGGAATTGCTAAAGGCAGTTCTTGAGGAAGCTCATAATTCTCGAATGACTATCCATTCGAGCGGCGACAAGATATATTGAGACATGAAGAGAGTTTTCTTTGGACTAGCATGAAGAAGGATGTGGTGGAATTTGTAGCCCGATGCTTGAATTTCCAGCAAGTAAAGATGAACAAAAGAAATGCAGTGGATTGCTTCAGCCCTTGGATGTCCTACAATGGAAGTGGGAGAGCTTCTCTATGGATTTCATTGATGGATTCCCCCAATCGAGGAAGGGCAATATGAGCATTTGGGTGATAGTGGACAGACTTATGAAGAGCGCTCACTTTATTCCTGTCAAGATAAGAGGATAGCGGCTTGGCCGGCATCAGTATATCTTCGAGAGATAATCCGACTTCATGGGGTGCCTTCCAGTATAGTAAGCGACTGTGACCCCATCTTTACTGGTGAGTTTTGGAAGAGCTTACAAGAGGCATTAGGTACATAGCTATGTTTGAGCACGGCATACCACCCTCAGACCGATGGGCAGACTGAAAGGGTGAATAGAGTTCTGGAGGATCTTCTAACACTAAGTATCCTTGAATTTGGAGGGAATTAGGAGGAGCATCTCCCATTGGTTGAGTTCTCCTACAACAATAGTTACCACTCAAGCATAGGCATGGCACCCTTCAAAGCACTATATAGACGACCTTATAGATCGCCGACTTATTGGTGGGAGTCTACGGACAGACTTCTACTTGGACCAGAGATGATTCGAGACACTTCCGAGAAGATTGATCTTATCCGCCGAAGAATGAAAGCAGCTCAGGACAAACATAAATAATACTCCGATAAAAGGAGGACCAATTTGTAATTTTAAGTGGGAGATATGGTCTTCGTTAAAGTATAACCGCTGAGAAATGTAGTCCACTTTGGCTCTGTAGGGAAGTTGGCATCGGATTCATAGGGCCATTCCCTATGGCAGAGAGGATAGGTAAGATGGCCTATAGGATCAGACTACCAGACTGACTAGCAGGCGTACATGATGTGTTTCACGTTTCCCATTTGAGGAAATGTCCACATGATGCAACAGAGATAGTGGCGCCGAGCACAATCAAAAACGTGGAAGCTGAGAAGGAAGCATCGGTAAGAAGAGTTTCTACTCATATTCTTGGTACATAGATCAAGAAACAACATAGCAAAGAAATCAAATTGGTAAGGGTAAAGTGGGGAGAAGACCGCGAAGATGCAATGTGGGAACGCGAAGATAGGATTCGCGCTTCTTATCCTTTTCTTTTTTTGAAAGTACGTTCTTGACTTCTTTTCCAAGCATTTACTTTGCATTTGCTTCTATCATTCAAGTATGTTTATCCTATCATTCAAACTTTGGATCCTTATGTAAAATCCAATGGTTGGAAACATGTGTTTGAAACATGTTATGATTGATGGTTGCAAGTGGATGCAAGTATTTGCTAATGGTTGCTTGTGGATGCATTTACACACACTAGGCGCTAGATAGGCTCAAGTACTTACATGCTGCATATGGAAGTGTGTGCTTTATAATTTTCTATGGATGGAAATGGGTGAATCATCACATGAATGTTCCATTTTGGTGAATGATTATGCATACATATAGAGTTTATATGTTATACTAGGATTTTTGCATACATATTGGATACATGGCACAAACATATATTACATTAAGGAGGTCAACTGAATCAATCGACTGCCTGATTTTCGCATTAGTGTAAGGACATATACACACAACACTTTTGCATATGTCCATGCAAGCATTAGAAATTCTTAAGGAAAATGGATGCCTATGGATGATGGATGAGTAGATGCATGTAGGTGGTTGTTAGGATAATAACATTCTTCTTAACTTAGAGATTTTGGGGAAGAAATCCTTTAAGCAGAGGAGAATGTAAGACTCCAAAATTTAATACACTGTAACCATACTTTAAAGAGGGAATTACTTATTATTCAGAATGAAGTAAAATCGGCTTTACCGTTGCATTCGTCTCGGAATTCTGGTTCAGGTAGACCCCAAGTTTGCGTGAAACGGATAACGTATAAAGAAGTTATGAACCCTACAAGTTTGTATACATATAAGAGGTTTATATATAAATAAAATTCAAATAAAATTCAAACCAGAAATTAACGCAAAATCAACGTGGGAATTAAGGGGGCATGGGACGACCCACAATGGTCTTGGGTTGACCTACGGGTTAACCCAAGTCACGTTGGGTCGACCTATGGATCGACCCCATAGGTCGGTAGGTCGACCCAATGGGATCCTTTCAGTAGGTTGACCCAATGAGATCCGGAGAAGGTTCTGGTTTTTGAATTTGGACTGTTTTGTGGCTAGGTTCGTCGCTGACTCGGTGCTATATGTATGACTTAGATTAAAACCCTAGAATCTTAAGGTTGAGGTTAACTCTGTGAATATATAAATAGGTGGCTCTCTCCCATTCCAATACACACTATTCTTCATACTTTCTGCCTCCATGAATCTATTCTAAAATAAAAATATATAATGGGGAGATGCTGCTGAAGCCTAGATCTACGGAGATAACTCATAATACAAGATTTTCATACAACAACAAAAGGGATAGAAGTAAACTTTTCTACATCGGCATATATATATATATATATATGAGAGTGTGTGTGTGTGTGTATGTATGTATATAAGATATCTAATCTCTTCTTCACCAATACCCACTGTGAGTTCCCGTTATTTTCAGATCTGATACCTAGAACTATAAACAGTTAAATAAAATTGGGTTTAGAATATAAGGTGTTTATAAGATAATTGTTATGCATGTTCTGCATTGTTAATCACTTATGCCATTGTTATAAGTAAAATACATGCCTTTACTGTTAGATAATTAATTAGTTATGTGTATCTATCTTCCTTTTCCCTATTTCTACTGTTTTACTTTATTTCCAGTCTTGCCTATTGCTAGACCAAAATCTGGGCCTAACACCCAATTGCAGATCACAGAATGCAGAAAACAGTAAATAAAGAGGAGACACACGAAGTTTTTATAGTAGTTCGGCTCAAACCAAGCCTACGTCCACTTTATCTCTTCTTAAATCCTAAGAAGTTACAAGTACAATTCTCTCGGTTTATACACGAAATCCTCGTGTTTACAATGAAAAGAGGTAAGAAATCATAAGATTATACACGAAATCCTTGTGTTATAATGTGGAATTTGGCTCTTTTGCTGCTGAAAATGCTTTGCAGAGAGCAATAGTGGAAGCCGTGAGGTCTTAGAGTCAAAAGATCCTTGAAAATGCCTTCAAATGGTGTATTTATAGGCGTAGAGGAGCTTCTGGGAAGACCGGTTCATGATAGGGTACGTGGCACCCGATTCGGATAGTAGGAACAGGAGTAGCCTTAAGAATAGGTCAAAACAATGCACGTATCTGCAGGTCTGGAGATCGGTTCGTGGTCATGGGTCGGATCGTGATATGGCTATCACGATCTGGGTCTGGTTGCGAGCTAGAGTGAAGTGCTGGTGAACGGGTCGTGGTCTCCATGGGTACTACGAGTGGGTCGCGATCTGAATGTATACCACATGCCAAGGGGGGTGATCCGATGAGGGGCGATCCGAGGAGGAGCCAACGAGCCAAAGGGGGCGATCCAGTTCAGGAGGTGTTGCTTCGTCACTTCATCCAAATGATTGCCAGATTACACCCATTCGTGGAAACAGGCATAACTTTCAAACCGTAAGTTCGATTGAGCCAAACCAAAGCTCAAACTGAAGCTAATTCAGAGATCTACAAGAGTTACGGAGCTTAGCTCCGTGATCGCTATTTTCGGGCCCAAAAGAGGTCGTCTGATAGGAGTTTCAGGCCCTTCTTTGTTCGTGATGCGACTTTGACCAAATCGTTGCCTGTCTTCTGACGATTTTCTCCATATCTGAGCGCGATGCTATCCAGATATTCAGTGTGACAGAGTGTGTTAACAAGTTTACCCCCCATAACATATCTTGCTGGTTGAAGGAAGATGTGTTCTGGATAGTCCAGGAAATCTATAAGCCATAGAAATTCGATAATGCCATGACCTTGCCGGGTCTGCCAGCTGCAGATATAATCCATACCTGTAAAGAGATAAAGGAAAAACAAACGTGCCAAATCCTGGCGATATTGTTCAAATTTTCTGAGCATAAACCATGCTTCGGCGTCTAATCAGCATAAACCATACTCAAGGGATGTTTGAGTCATCCTGCCAAATCATGGCAAGGGCCAACATTTCCAGGCATAATCCATACCCCGAAGTCCAAATCGAGTATAATCCATACCCGATTTCTTTTGTCACATCCTGACAAGATCGTTTGCAGGGCATAATCCATACCCTGGAGTTCAAATCGAGTATAATCCATACCCGACTTCTTTTGTCACATCCTGACAAGACCGTTTGCAGGGCATAATCCATACCCTGGAGTTCAAACCGAGTATAATCCATACCCGATTTCATTTGTCACATCCTGACAAGACCATTTGTCATTCCTAAGTATAATCCATACTTAGGAGTCCAAAGTGAGTATAATCCATAATCAGACCTGAAATAGAGCTACGCTTGCCACAACCTGACAAGATAGTCCATCCCTAGGCATAATCCATACCTAGAGTTCCATAATAAGTATAAGCCATACTTTAACCGAAGTTGGGGATCCTGCCACATCCTGACAAGATACTTAAATTCTCCAAACATAATCCATGCTTGGAAAGCCCTTCCTTATTCAATTCAAAATGCAAAACCAAACCAAATCCCAATTGGTTTGACCGTTTGCAGGGCATAATCCATACCCTGGAGTTCAAACCGAGTATAATCCATACCCGATTTCATTTGTCACATCCTGACAAGACCATTTGTCATTCCTAAGTATAATCCATACTTAGGAGTCCAAAGTGAGTATAATCCATAATCAGACCTGAAATAGAGCTACGCTTGCCACAACCTGACAAGATAGTCCATCCCTAGGCATAATCCATACCTAGAGTTCCATAATAAGTATAAGCCATACTTTAACCGAAGTTGGGGATCCTGCCACATCCTGACAAGATACTTAAATTCTCCAAACATAATCCATGCTTGGAAAGCCCTTCCTTATTCAATTCAAAATGCAAAACCAAACCAAATCCCAATTGGTTTGACACCGAGTCCAGAGCATGCTTTGGGGATACATCCTAACCCCGTACGTGTGTACTCCGATTCAACCAATCGGAAAACCTAACGAAAGCAAAAAAAAAATCTTAAAGCCTAAGAAATGCAGAAAATGAAAGCTGATCTCATCCAGATTAGTTAATGATTAGCTCGCGAGAGCTCGATCTAGGGTCATTCCCTCTCCGGGGAGTAGGAGGTGGCAGCGCAGGTGCTGTTGATGGTTTCACATACTCGGGCAGCTCTCCACGTCTAACCCTTTCCTCAATCAGATCGCGAAGATGTCTACAGTCATTGGTGTCACGACCGATGCAGTGCTTTCCATAATCACGTTCTCTTTGCGATGGCTCCCTCCTGGGAGGCTTTGGGTAGGAGATAGCACCGTTCATGTCCAGATAGATATCTGAGAGTGGGGCATTGAGTTCGGTGTACTTTTCATATCTAGGCCCTCTCCAGGGCTGAGTGTTGCGGTCATTCTTGACGGCGGCTTTTCCTTTGCCATTTCCAGAATCAGACGGTTCTCCGTCTTTAAGCATATTGACATCGAGAACTCTCTTCTCGGAGGTTGCATCTTCTTCCCGCAGAAATCTATCTGCTTCAAGGTAGAATTTGCCAATATTTCGCGGTGGATCTCGGTACAAAGATTTCTTGAATTCCGTGTTATCCAGAACGCCGGATACTGCTGCCATCAGTACCGTCGATTGTTCAGGGCGATCAACTGATGCTGCTGCAACGTTGAATCTTTCCAGAAATGAACGCAGAGTTTCTCTAGGCCTCTGCTTGATTGTGGTGAGTGACATGATGTTCTTGGGTCGTGCGATGTGGACCCGAAACTGTTCAAGGAAGCGAGCGTCCAACATATTCCAGCTGTTGATCGATTCCGTTTCTAGCTGCCGAATCCACATGGCTGCTATATCAGTCAGAAAGAGGGGAAAACACTTAGCCATGACATTTTCCGATGCCGATTGAACTTCCATATGCCTTTTGTAGCGCATCAAGTGCACGGTAGGATCCGCCCTGCCGTTGTATGGCTCCAGTTGTGGGAGTTTGAAATCTGGGGGATTGCGAGAATTCCTGATTTCCTGAGTGAACGGGTTGTGGTTGACGTCATCCACATCATTCTGATAAGTGCGGCCTCTCGAGAGGCGTTGAATCAGATCAGCGAGTCGATTTCCTTCAAAAATTTGCTGTAAATTGCCAAGATCAGAGCTGGTACCCCCAGCGTTGAGTGCAGGAGAGAACGGAAGCTGTTGGTGAGCTGTTGCCTGGGGATCGCGGATCGAGGGTGGCGACCCGACCCAGTTCGAGGGTGTCGGTTCGCGAAGCAGGGGGCGATCCGACTAGGTCCTGGAGGTAGGTCACGAACCGGTTGTTGTTGAGAAAACGGGAGCGAGTTGCTTGGATCGACTCGTGAGCCTGGTGGTGCACCACGATCTGGATCGCGATCTATAGGTGTATCATGAGATGGTTGATGTTGTTGAACGGGAAGGTTGCCCCCGAGTCCGGGTGATACTCGAGCCGCTTCAATGGCTTCGTTTCCAGTGACTTGAGCGTTGCTCGGCCTTCCATCCATCCGAGGGAAGAATTGGTTGATCATTTCCTGTTGCTTCTGGAGGAGATCATCTTGCCGTGCCATCTGATCTCTCAGTTCAATGAGAACTCCTTCCATCTCGTCTCTGGTCAAGTATGCAGAAGGATCTCCATGAGAGGAAGCTTCCTGGCTTGCCTCGTTCCTTGTGTCTTCAGCATCAGCATCATCAGCATGAGTGGAGGTTCCAGTTTTCTTCCTTTTGATTGCCATTTATCCAATAGCCAAAAAATCCAAGCAGCAGTTGAAGTTGTCGTGTGCCGCCCCTTCCTGGCGCGCCAAAATGTTAGACCAAAATATGGGCCTAACACCCAATTGCAGATCACAGATCACAGAATGCATAAAACAGTAAATAAAGAGGAGACACACGAAGTTTTTATAGTGGTTCAGCTCAAACCAAGCCTACGTCCACTTTATCTCTTCTTAAATCCTAAGAAGTTACATGTACAATTCTCTCGGTTTATACACGAAATTCTCGTGTTTACAATGAAAAGAGGTAAGAAATCATAAGATTATACACGAAATCCTCGTGTTATAATGTGGAATTTGGCTCCTTTGCTGCTGAAAATGCTTTGCAGAGAGCAATGGTGGAAGCCGTGAGGTGTTAGAGCCAAAAGATCCTTGAAAATGCCTTCAAATGGTGTATTTATAGGCGTAGAGGAGCTTCTGGGAAGACCGGTTCGTGATCGGGTGCCACGTACCCTATCACGAACCAGTCTTCCCAGAAGCTCCTCTACGCCTATAAATACACCATTTGAAGGCATTTTCAAGGATCTTTTGGCTCTAACACCTCACGGCTTCCACCATTGCTCTCTGCAAAGCATTTTCAGCAGCAAAGGAGCCAAATTCCACATTATAACACGAGGATTTCCTGTATAATCTTATGATTTCTTACCTCTTTTCATTGTAAACACGAGGATTTCGTGTATAAACCGAGAGAATTGTACTTGTAACTTCTTAGGATTTAAGAAGAGATAAAGTGGGCGTAGGCCTGGTTTGAGCCTAACCACTATAAAAACTTCGTGTGTCTCCTCTTTATTTACTGTTTTCTGCATTCTGTGATCTGCAATTGGGTGTTAGGCCCAGATTTTGGTCTAACACCTATATGCCTATGTGATTTGATTCTATTCTCCTTCCTCTATTTTTTTCCTTTTTGTTTACGCTAAGCATAGGCCTTTGGAAGCCTAGGCCATGTCCGATAAAAGTTTGCATATAGTAATAAAATTGGGATGATAAGAAATGACATGAACTGGGGAATTTGGGCATATTGTTAATTTGAAGACTGTCTAACTGTAATTTGGGAAAAGAATAATATGCATATACTTGTACTTACTACAACTTGAGAATATGATAAAAAGGGATAATATTCACAAACTTGTACATGCTGTAATTTGAGGTATAATTGAATAGAATAGTATACATATGTATAAACATGTTTGATTTGACTTAATACAGACATTAAATAAAAAGGACATGTTAAAATTATGTAAATACCAAATGTAGTTTAGTAAACTGAATCCCTATAGTAGTTATACATACATCTGGGTAGGTGTTTTGGGGAAGGGTTGTACACACATAATAACATGTAAAATTACAACCACGCTTATTAGTAAACCTAAACCTTCTAGGTTAAACCTGATTATTAATAAGCTAAGAGGTCCCTCGTTCTGCTGTTGTATCGGGATTTGGGGACTCTTAAATCCTAGTTACTTGGGGGCACAAGCTTAGAGGGTTTGGTTTGTGTCAATCTACTTTTTGGAACTGGATAGTAGAAGGTTCACATAAGGAAGGTGGGTATGGGCGTGTTCCAGCGGAGTCTTGAGCATGCATGAGTCTGATTAGGGAACTAAGCCACTGTAACACCAGTAAATAAGTCTGTGTTATATAAGTTGTTGTGTTAGGGAGTGACACACCTTACTATCGGGGATGACACAGGGTATTTACGTAGTAGGGCGCATGGGTAGTAATTAGGGTACATCTAATCCTGCCGTTATGAAATTAGGGTAACACCTAATCTTGTTATGTAATTAGGGTACTCCTAATCTTATTGTTAAATCCTGATGTTTCTGTTAAGTAATTAGGCTAACGCCTAATCATGTTATACTAGTATTGGTGCAGACATAACCTATTTTAGGAAAATAAATGTGAAGCATTACTCAAAATCATTGTTTATTCTTGTTTATCATGTTTACCCAGTTACCTTATATAATAATACGATTTCTTATCCAGTCTTGTTTACTTGTCTTGGTATATCCATTTTATGCATATTTGAAAATCACTGGAACTCGCTAGACTTTATGTCTAATCCTTTTTTCTTTCGCTTCTTTCTTCCTTCCCCTCTCCAGGTCCTCAGAGTGGCAACACTCCTCGGTGATTAGGAATTTCTCTTTCATCCTGGATCTGGACTTTCTGAGATGTACCGCTTTGACTTTCTACTATGTTATGGCTTGCTATGAGGGATATGATTTTATATTACTGCACTCTGTTATTTTCCATTATGAGATAGATTTGAGATACTTGGTTTTGATGTAACTGGTTTGATGATGTAACATGTTTTGAGACTATGTTTTATTTTTTTCAATAATAAAGTTGAAATTCTCCGCTGCTTATTTTAATCTGTCCTGTGAATTTCTATATTGTTTACCTATTGCGCTTCACAAAACTTAATGCATTCTCTTATGAGTGTCATTAATGGACGTGGGGTGTCACAGACATCATTCATTAATCAACAACTCCTACTGATTCATATTCCTTTATATACTAGCGTACATATCCCATTTATACATATAAAAGGTTTATGTATGTATTCTATGATTTCCTTATTCATTTATACCATTCAATACTTCAAATGGTATACATATACGTATCCCTTCGGTGTAAGTATGTCCATAATTCATTTCCCTATTCCTTTATAACTTCAATTTTTCAAAAGGTACTATATGTACTAATCCCTCTGGTTTAAGTATATCTACAGTTCATTTCCAAGATTTTCTTTCATTAAAATATAATCTATCAGACCAGAAAGTGGCTCTAACACCCAAATTATCGCAGATAACAGAGAATTAAAACTAGAAATGAAAAAACACACCAAATTTATAGTGGTTCGGTGTTAAAGAGCCTACGTCCACTTTATATGACTTTGATTATACGTTAGAATGCAAGTACAATCAACATTTTCTCTTAATCTCACTATTACAATGATGAATCACTCAGTAAATTCGAGATAACTCTAAAAAAATAATGGAGGTTTGATAATGGTGGAATCAGAGCTCTGAACTGCCAAAAAGATCCTAAAAAATGTCAAGTGTTGGGCTATTTATAGGTGATTCCTACAGGCGGTTCGTGAGGACCCGTGACACAAATCCTGAAGATCTCGGACCCGTTCGTGAGTGGGTGGAGAAATGGTCAATATGGCAGTTACATGCAGGTGTCTTCAGATCATGAACTTACGGCTCATGGATGTCCAAGTCGTGGTTGTGCTTTCAGGGATATAGGGTCAGCTTGTGACCCCTAGTCAAAGTCGGGTCGTGGAGTACCCATCACGAATGGGTCTAGGAGTCTTCGTCAGGAACGGCTCATAGTGCCTCCCTCACGAAGGGGTTGGTAGGCATGTGTCATGAGAAGGTCCTGGCTTCATAGATCGTGGTGCATATGGGGATGTGAGGCTACTTGTTGTTTACTTCATATGTGTTTAAATCTTTGCGGCTTGGTCCAAAAGCTAGCCAACATTTTTCCCCTTTGAAGTGCGTTTTATCAAAGATGGAACGTGCTTCGAAATTAACCACTACTCCTATTTCTGAACAGGTGAGTGCTTACATTCGTGTATGTTCATATCGTCACGCTGTTTCAAAGGATTGCGTTTTTTGACGAGTATAAATATATCACCGAGTTTCCAATTGTTTCTTTATTCATTAGTCACTTCTTGACATAAGACTCCAAAGCATATTGTGAGCAATTCTCTAGGTGAGACTTAAACTTCTCGTACAATAGGCTTAAATAATTTCATTGCTTCATGGTTCGCGCCCCTTGGATATGCATCACCAACTGGTGGTAGATCAGGTCATTACGCGAGCGATGGTGAGCTCTCTTGAGCGTTCGTAGTCCATTGGGCCTGGTCGATCCCAATAAGACAAAAGAGGGGAGACCAAGAGTTTTTGCATGGGTTATATAAATCGATCTCCCCCTCATTCTTCCTCTCTTCCTCTTCATCTTCATTGCAGCCGCCTTCTTTTTTCTAACTTCTAACCCTAATTCGAGTACTCCCCCAAATCCATGCAACTTTGAAATTGTTCGCTCAAGGTAATAAGAATTAATAGGTGTTTGATTTCATTTTCCATTCCTTCTTTCGAAATTACGTGGCGATTTGGGTGTTGGATCCCCCCTCCGCGTTTTCTTCTATTCTGATAGGTTGGTCGCTGATTTCGAAGCCATCACCAGTGTCAACAATGAAGGTGGCGGAGCTCGTGGATCTGGGGTCTGAGAGAGGAAGCGATCCGTCGAGTGATTGTGAACTGGGGAAGAGAGGTTGAGGAATTTGGAGGCGGTGTTACTACAGGGAATCAGATCGTGATGATGATGAGTGAGAGGAAGTGAGACAAGTTGTGGAGGAGGGTAAAGTGTCGGTTCGTGGATGGGCAGAAGGCAAGGTTCATGAGCGGGAACGGTGAAGCGGGTCATGGAGGATAGTTGAAGAGAGGGAGCGTGCCACAGGCATTCAGGTCGTGGTGAGAGGCATGGTATTGGGTTGGATCGTGATTGGGAACAGGGGATCGAGTCGTGAAAAGGAGAGCGAGGCACTCAAACATGAGTTGAAGTGTTTTACGGCTTTGGCCTCGAGACATACATTTTTCACAAACCGGTCTTTCCTTCACAAGCCACACAGGGCGATCCGATGCCATGCCCACGAGGATACTCCATCACGAGCCGCATCTTGATCACGAGTTGATCCCTTGTGCACGAGCCAATTCCTCTGTCACGAGCCGCGTACTAAAGTCTAACAAATCAGTATAACCTACGAACCAACCTACATTTTGACTGAAATTCGATGCAACTCTAACATATCAATGAACAGTTAGGATAGAGCCTGTAAGATGAACCTTCCGAACTGGATGACTACTCAACTAAGTGACATACAACGACTAATTTTACGCTTGTCTGCTTAACTTCATGCTTTTCTCTTTAGCAATGTACACACTTGCATACACTAGTACTTGCACACACGGGGTTTATGGGTATTTATTCTCTAATTGCTTCATGTTTATTCGCCAACACAGCAATGTCTGATAGACGCTCAACAAGAATATCAGAGAAAAGTGTAGATCCGAAGTCGTCAAGTTATTATAATCCCGATGTACTCCCGTCAGGCTCAGACTAGGATAACTCTAGGTGTGAGTACGAGACAGACCTCGATATAGAGTCGACATTTTCCGAGAGCACGTCACTTGTGGATGAAGTGGATGATCGGGCTCCCGATGAGATTCTAGGTGTTAAAGAAGTAGATAAACTGAGTGATTCTATAGCCTCCAAATTGGATGTGATTTAAAGTTAAAGAAAATCTGCTTGAGGCACGGAATTCCCTGGGATGATGTGAAAATCTGGAGGAAGGGGACATACCCCATTCTGATCCAGAAGGATGCATGGCTATCAGTAGGATCATGTGCTTGATAGGTGCCATTTCTCCGTTTCCTCCAATTATCATTGACCTTCTGAGACAACTACGCATTGCTCCCATGCAACTCCATCCCAATGCTTATGCTGCCCCGTACACTGTATATTGCATACACGGAGATTTTAGAGGCCGAGCTTACCTTTGAAGATATGAACTTCTATTATTATTTCAAGCATCGCTCCACAGGGACCCCGAACTTCATTTTCTTTGAGTCGATCCCATCTAGGAAAGTATTATCGGATGGACACAGTAACTTGGGAGATGCTAAGTCTGATTGGTTCTATATAAAACATCAAGCTGGATGCGCGAGGAGGTGGCTACAATCAAGTGGGTTCTGGGTCTTTTAGTGTACGTTGCAATTGCATGATTAAAATACTAATGTTTTCTTCTTCTGTACAGCTTATAATTTCCAAAAGACAGAGGGTTCGGTATACGAGGATAGATTATCTCGCCATTTAAAAAGTAAGTCAGAGTTTTGTAGAATTAAGAAGTGTATAACCAACGAGAACCTTCATAAACACCATCTTTTAGATTTGAGATTCAGGCTCAGTCCGGGTGGAAAGCCCCACAAGTACGTGCCCCCTACTCAAGCAGTCGGGGAATCTAGTAGCATGCCCCCGGCCGAGGGAGAAGTGACCACAGAAGTCATAAAGACAACCGAGTTTCATAAGAGTCCTTCGCCGATGGTTATCCAAGATGATGAAGAGATGAACATATATAAAGGGGATGAAATCCGAGCTGACGCTGAGAAACGCTTCCATCTTGAGCTCGATTCGAACAACCAAGAGCAGGTGGCTTTGAAAAAGGAGAAAGAAGATCTCAAGACGGCTAATACTAAGTTGAAAGCATCATAGGACCACTTTGCTGTAGAAAAGACTGCTTGGGAAAAAGAAAAGCGAGCTTAAATGACAAACTTTCCCATGCTGAGGGACGGGCAACTCTTTTTGGTGGGAAGTGTCCCATTCATCAGGAAGTTCTTTAAGGGTGTCATCCATGACTTCCTTTCGGGCTCAGTCTCCAGCACAGGATCAATTTCCATCTGATCGATGCTCGGAGATTGCAATATCTCAATCTGGACCATCTTCGTATCTCCAGGACTATCGTAACTAGCCAGCTTGGCTAACTCATCTACCTTCTGATTCTCCGATCGAGGAATATGGGTTATGCTATAGTGTTTAAAACTGTCCAACAATTTCCTTACTTCTTTCAAATATGATAGAAGCCTTGGTCCTTTGGCTTGAAACTACTCACTGACTTGGTTTACAATGATCTTAGAGTCGCAAAAGATATTCAGCTTTGTTATCCCTAACTCCTTCGTAAGCTTAAGCCCGGCAATCAGGGCTTCGTACTCTGAGTCATTGTTCGTGGCATGGAACTCTAATCTCAGAGCATTGTATATTGATTGCTTCTCAGGCGTAATTAGTATAACTCTGACACTAGACTGTCTATCATTCCAGGCTCTATCAGTATATAATTCCCATGTGTTGGGGTCAACTAGTTGCTTCGAGGCATCACCTACTTCATTCACTACATCGTCCTCTGAGATCGTAAATTCTACTATAAAATCTGCCAATACTTGCCTCTTATCGATCTTTGGGACTGGAAGTTCAAATCGAACTGACTCAACTCTATGTTCCACTTGAGTAGTCTCCCTGACTCCTTTTGTCTCTGCAATACTTGTCGGAGCGGGTGGTCAGTGTATACCGTGATGGGATGAGCTTGGAAATAGTGGCGAAGCTTTCCAGATGCGATCAGCAGACTGTATGCAAGCTTTTCTATCTTTAAGTAGTTTCTCTCTGCGGCCGCTAGCTTCTTACTCACATAGTACACAGGCTTCTGGATTTTATCTTCTTCTCTTACCAAGGTTGAACTTATTGTGTGGTATGACACTACTAAGTACACGAACAAATCCTCGTGATCTACTGGCTTGGACAGTATTGGGGGTTTTTCTAGATGACTCAGCATGTTCTGAAAAGCATCCACACAATCTGGAGTCCATTTGAAATTATGTTTTCCTCGCTTTATCAGGTCGAAGAATGGAATGCACTTATCTGTAGCTTTAGAAATGAATCTACTTAATGCGGCTACTTTTCCAATGAGGCTTTGCACATCTTTAATCTGCCTTGGTGTTAGAATATTTGCAACAGCCCGTATTTTCTGTGAACATAAAAGTAACGAATTAAAGAATACTTAATTTTAAAAGTGGGAATTAAGGGAAATGGGTTAATCCATTGCGTTTATCTTGGAATTCTACGTGAGATAGAGTCCGATTTTGCATGAATCGGACTCCGTATGAAGAAGTTATGGAGTTCAGAAGATTTCAAGTTCAAGTAGAAAATAAATATAAATAATAAAAACAGTTCAAAATTCAAAATCGGCTGAGCGGGAAATTTCCCTCTTAGGGTGTCGATCCCCTCCCCAGGGGAAGTCGACATAGGTGTCGACCCCTCTATAGGGGAGTCGACATAGGTGTCGACCCCCCCGTAGGGAGTCGACCCCTCCCAGATCCAGCTCTTATGACGATGGCCTTCTCTGATTGGCCAATGACTGATTTCTGAGGTATTAGGGCATATGTGTCATGCTACGGTTGGCTGGATGACACATCTCTTTGGTTTGATGGCGTTGATTTCTCCTAGACTAATCTAAAGACTAGAATTGAACCTAGACTTCTTAATAATCACCCCAAACCTCAACCGTAGAACTCATTCCAAGAAGCCATCATGTTGTTCGTCTACAAACTGGCCTAGCCTCCATCCATCTACCCCAAACTAGAGAATCAAATTCAAACCAGGATCAATTAGAAGAACTAGAGAATCAAATGTCTACATCAAAAGATAGCTTTTCAAATTCAGAAATCAGATCCCAGAAAACAAGATCTGTCCTTTTTCTATAAGTACAGTTATTGTTTAGATGTGAACACCTAATAAGAAATCATGACTGCAATAACTGGATCTAGAACTATGCCTAACTCTATTCGTGCCTATCCTTTTGTCAACTCTGAATTGCTCATGCCTATTGGACTGTTGTGACTGACATAGTAAAACCTATCATGCCTATGAGACTATTGGGACTGATACCATTGAACCTATCATGTTGTATTGAATTTGTGGTTCTTTTATGTATGTAAGTTACATGCTAAGTTATGTTCATACATGTTATATGTTTAGATCCAAGCCAGTACCCATGATTAAGACCTATATAAGTTCATGTTTATACAATTAGACTTATGCTAGTTCGCATGTCAATTGGACCTAATTTAAATGATCATGTTTATATGCTTAATTAAGTTTATGTCAATCTATGCCGAATTTATATTACATATATTGATCTATGTTGTTTTATGCCTGTTGGAATTTTACATGTCCCTTTTCTTTTCCCTTTTTGTTTATGAGTTAGGCTAATTTGCGAGCCTAACATTCTATGTGAATTTGCGAACGAATAACGGGAGAGACGTTGGGGGAAAATATTAAATTACATGTTATTGGCATAGATTGGCTCATAGTCATGTAAATAATTAGTAGCATGAAATGGCAAATTTTGGACATAATTTAGAGGGTAAATGGGACATGACTTGATTTCACAACACTTGTGGATAATTTACATATAAACATGAATGGTAAATATGTAAATTAATCAAAAGATGAATATGCCTAACCCGAGGTTAGATTGAATTGCGGTGTAAGACTGCCCGGAACTGCCCGGCACATCCAGCGACCGCAACAATATAGATTTAATGCGAGAGGTTAACGCCTTAAGCCCAAAAAACCCGAGGTTAGATTGAGTTGCGGTGTAAGACTGCCCAGAACCGCCCGGCACGTCCAGCGACCGCAACAATACATATCTAATGTGAGAGGTTGGTGCTTTAATGAATGAATTAAAGCAAAGGAACAGACAGGCTAAGAATGGTAGGGTTAAGTTAATTAAAGCAACACTTAACCAATATATATAATATGATGTATGATAGGGTTAAGTAACACAAGAGGGCAACACTTAACCAATGTAACATGACAAGTGGTAGGGTTAAGTAACACAAGAGGGCAACACTTAACCAAAGTAACATGACCAGCGGTAGGGTTAAGTTAATCAAAGCAACACTTAACCAATATAACATGATGTGTTATTGGGTTAAGTAACACAAGAGAGCAACACTTGATCAATGTAACATGACAAGTGGTACGGTTAAGTAACATAAGAGGACAACACTTAACCAATGTAACATGATCAGCGGTAGGGTTAAGTTAACACTTAACCAATGAACGAGTGAGGTTAAGTTAATGGGAAGCACTTAACCAATATAATATGATGAATGAACAGGGTTAAGTTAATAGAAAACACTTAACCAATTACAACATGATGAATGGGAAAGGTTAAGTTAATAAGAAACACTTAACCAACATGACATGGCATGTGGATGGGTTAAGTTAACTTGAATGGATGGATAACACTTAGCCAATTTGGGGGGTACACGAATAGACCCTAGAAAACCCTAGTAACATGGACTCATTTCAGCAGTAACCCATATAGATGTATCATGGTACCATGAAACTAGGTAGGGTGGGGCACGATTACTGGGCTGATTATAAGTGGTCAAAAGAGCGGCAGGGGGTGCAACAGTGTAGTTCCGGCGGAGTATGGGCGTGCACGTGCTACGAAGTGGAAAAGAAGGCAGTGGGCATCAGTAGTATACACCGTGCATCTAGAATTTGTGTCAGGTTGCTATCATAGGGATTGATACAACTTATGGTGGGACCAGCACAGGGTATCTACACGCAAGAGAGGGTCGATTGACACAACACAAGGAAAGTTAATACAAGTAGGGAGCCGATCGATAGGGTAGTAAGGGTATATCTAACATCTTCATGGCAATTAGGCTGGTTGAGGTAAGATCCTCATACTAGATGTACACCTGAAGGCTACCACAATTGCGGGGTTGGGGTCACCTTATTTTATAACACAGGATACTAGTTGGGACACTAGTAGGGGATACAGATCCTTTTTCACAGGATACTAGTTGGGACACTAGTAGGGAATACGAATCGTTCTATAAAAGACACTAGTTAGGATGTTAGTTGGGTGGTGCAGAGAATATAGGAAATCAGAGAAAGAACCGAAGCGCATTCAGTGTATCTTACCTTGTCATATCTAACGATCATCTTTTGTTGTCTTGCTATGCTTATTATCATGGTTATGGTCTGGTATCCAGTTTATTCATGTCATGATTCTTTTACCTGTTTACATGCTGAATAATCACTGGACTTACCAGGCTTTATGTCTGACTCTGTTTTGTTTCGCTCTCTTTTCTTCCGTTCCCCCCCTAGGTTCACTACGAGGGAATATTACCATTTAGCTCAATTTTCTTTCCAAGCTCGAAGATAGACGATGTATTTCTTTGGACTCTCTTTTCCATTGCTATGGCTGGCTCATGCTTTATTGGGGGAGTATCATTGTCATTTCATGCTTCTTTATTTTGTTAAACAAGACAGATGCTTTAATGGGTATTGGTGTTTTGGTGCTGGAAAACAATCTTTGTACAAGTTGTTTTACCAAGCTTCTATTCTATCAATAAAGTAAAGTTTTATTTATTTTCCGCTATTTAAATTTTGTATGTTTTGTAATTTATCTATTCTATACACTTATGACGCTCCACTGAAGTTAATGCATTCCGTTTGTGAGTGACCTTAACGGAGGTGGGGTGTTTTAATATTCCTGATAGTTGTGATTTGATCTGGATTGATTTCGATTCCACGTGATCTAACAATAAAGCCCAGGAATTTTCTGGAGGCAACTCCGAACGAACACTTCAGAGGGTTAAGTTTCATTCCATATCGTCGAAGAATGTCAAATATTTCTGCTAGGTCACCGGTATGGTCGGACGATTGTCTAGATTTTACTAACATGTCATCGACATACACTTCCATCGTCTTCCCAATCTGAATGTGGAACATTCTATTCACTAGTCGTTGGTATGTAGCTCTAGCATTCTTTAGACCGAAGGGCATACATAGCCGTACAGTCCCAAGTCTGTGATGAAGCTGGTATGCTCCTAGTCCGAAACATGCATGGGAATTTGGTTATATCCTGAGTAAGCATCTATAAAGGAGAGAAGCTCATGGCCTGCTGTTGAATCCATAAGCTGATTGATCCTATGAAGAGGAAAACTGTCTTTCGGAGAAGCTTTATTCAGGTCTGAAAAATCAATGCATGTACGCCACTTTCCATTGGCCTTTTTTTACTAACACGGGATTTGAGATCCATTCTGGGTAAGCCGAATCTCTAATGAACCCGTTGCTTCTCAGCTTCTCAACTTCTTCCTTCAAGGCAGCCGACCTTTTTGGGCCAAGCATCCGCCTCTTCTGCTTGACGGGCGGATGTTTTGGGTTGATACTCAATGAGTGACTCATAACTGAGGGCGATATCCCGTACATGTCAGCATGGGTCCATGTAAAAACATCCAAGTTGGTCTTTAAGAAATTAGTCAATTCCTTTATTCGAAGAGGGTCTAACTAGGATCCCATTTTCAAAACCTTCGTTGGGTCATTGTTGTCAATTGTGGTATCCACAGTTGTTTCATTGGGCGTCGCCATTCTACCCCCGGGCTCTTCGTCCTCTCTGGGATCTATGTCCTCAGGCAATTGCCCGTGCGACTCCCTTGGGGTCGTCCCCCTTAGTTGCTATGTTGACCCTTCCTTCGTGGGAGGGGAAGCACCTTTGGTTTCTATATTCAGTCCCTTCATCAACATCTTTAATTCCGCCATGTAACAGGCTCGTCCAGTGGCCAAGTCGCCTCTAATCACTCCCACTCCTGCATTTGTTGGGAATTTCAGCAATAAGTACCAGAGTGCAATATAGGCCCTGAATTCTGCCAGGGCTGGTCAGCCCAAAAAGGCATTATAGGGTGATTCAATGTCCAGAACTACAAATGGGAGGATCTCACTCTCCGGCGATCTTCTCATCCTAAGATCACTGACAATTCTACATATCCTATAAGAGCCGTCGAGACCCCATTGAAACTGCGTATCCATCCATCATAGGACTTCAAATCCCCGGCTTTAAGATTCATCTGATCAAACGCTTTCTTAAACAAAATATTGACCGAGCTTCCGTTGTCCACTAAGACTTTACGGACTAGAGCAGGTCCAATAATAACAGTGATGACTAAGGGGTCTTCGGTGAGGAAATGAATTCTACTACTATCTCTATCACAAAATATGACATCATCGAACATTGTTTTCTGTTGCTTGATCGGGACAGTATCTTCAGAATTACTACACTCTCCTACTCCAACATGTTTAGCGATATTCACATATTGATCCACCTCTCTGAAGCTATGTCTAGCCGGGTGAGGTTCTCCAACTATAGTGTTGATGACAATATTCTTTCCCTTTTGTTGAGCAGTGGGCCTAGAAGCTGGTTGGTTTATATTCGAGGCCTATTCGAGTTACCCCCTGTCTCTTGGAGCGACCTTATATTCGTCCAACTTCCCTTCTCTAGGGAGTCTTTCAATGACATCTCTCAAGTGGCGGCACTCGTTAGTGGTGTGACTATGTGTCTGATGGAAAAGGAAGAATTTCCTTGTCTCACGCTCCTTCTCTGTTGAATCTCTTGGTGAAGGCCTCTTATATTGGAGAACGTTATAAGTGTCTAAGAAGATATTTCCTAGCGTGTCATTCAGTGGGGTAAAATTCTCAAATACTTTGAACTGAGATCTCTTTTATAAATCATTTCCCTGATTCTTCTTCTGACTGTCGTTCCCATTCTGGCTGTCGTTACCTTGGTTCTTATTTCCAACATTCACCTCTACCTTTCCAGAACTATCTCCGGACTGTTTGACGACCACATTGCTATGTATATCTTCCTTATCAGCGGCTTTCCTCTTTTGATTTGCATACAGCTCCTCTTGGCACAGACGGATATTGGCCTTCTCATAGAATATTTCTCTAGTGAGCGGCTGTTTCCCAGCCAAGTATCTGTCGAACTCCGTATCTTTATCTACTCCATCAATTAAGTCCATCAGAACCGTATGTTCGTGAGGATCTCTAACCTCAGTAATTACTAAATTAAAACGATCCAAGTACTATCTTAGAGTTTCATTAGGACGCTGCTTGATAAGTGATAGCTCAACGACGTTTTTGGACCTTTGAGCGTGAAGTCAAAATTGGTTTATGAAACTTTCGCTCAATTCCTTGAAACTCGAAATTGATCGAGTAGGCAAGCGGGCAAACCACATTAACGCCACATCTTCTAGAAAGATCAGGATTGCTTTACACTTTACTGCGCCGAGAGCAGTTGCGGCATTCATATACCATGAATATCTCGTTAAGTGCTAGACCGGATCCGTCCTACCCGAATAACGGTTCATCATATCGTCTTGGGTACCGAACATCTAGTATGTCATCAGTGAATGGCATATGACTGCAGTCTATACCCCAATCTTTATTTCTTTGCCCACGGCTATCTGCCATGATCTGCCTCACCATTGCTTCAATGTCGACATTAGTCATAGTGGATTCAGGATCAGTGCTCCTTGCCCTACAAGGTTTTCCAAAGTCTGGGGCTTGAGTAGAACTTCCTTGCCTTCTGTGGCCACGGTCAATCATGCGTCGAGGGGGTTGCAATGGTTGGTTGTTGATAAGGTTATCGACAACCTGAGCCTCAGGTAGTGCTGTGGGTCCTTTCGTAGGTAGCTAGGCAGGATTAATCCTATTATGATTGTCATGTCCCAAGTTCAGTGTCGTCTCTACTCTAGAAGGGAGTGATCCGAACCGCAGCTGATCCACATTCTCAGCCCTTTTTATCGGTCGTCGTCGTTGGTGTCTCGGAGGTTCTTCAGACGATGAGGAAGAGTCAAGGGTGAAGCGATGAGTTGGTGAAGGTGTTCTCTGCCTTCGGAGTTCGTCGATTTGTTTGCCCATTTCGGTCACATTCTGTCGCAGCAAAGAACTCTCTTGCCTTTGGGCTACTAACTCATTATTTGTCCTTTCTAGCATATCAAGTACATGAGAGAAATCTCTCTCTGTTGCTGGAGCAGCATGTATATGGTCATCAGTATTCGCCGTTGGACGTAGAGCACTTGAGCCAGGTCGAGCTGAGGCACCAGTGCGAGCAGGACGAGCCATAATCTCCTTTCCACGTCGAGTTGTTGTCCCTTGGTGAGAGCGGTTCGTGACTCCCTCTAGATGGTGGCTTATGGCACCTTCTATGATGTGACTCGTGATGACCTCGGCATGGTGGCTCGTGGTTCCTTCGGTTGGACGGATCATGGCACCTTCCATGGGGCGCTCGTGGTGACCATCTGCGAGCGGGGCATGACCCTCTCCTGGGGTCGGTTCGCCCCCTGCGAACCGCAAGCGGGAGAACTCACTTCAACCTGCTCCTGAGTGTTTTCTTCGTTAACTTCATTTGCTCGCGAAGCTCGTGAATCCTTGGATTTCTTTCCAGCCATAACGTCTTGACCTTGCTGAAATCTTCAAAAACCAAAACAGTGGAAGTTCGGACTATTTTCTTCGGACTTGAATATCCAAATAGTAGAGCAATAATCCGCTGTGCTGAGAATTTAGTTCTCAATGAAAGCACCAAAATGTTAAACCATAAAGTGGCTCTAACACCCAAATTATCGTAGATAACAGAGAATTAAAGCTAGAAATGCAAAAAAGAAGAAGCAAACACACCAAATTTATGGTGGTTCGGTGTTAAAGAGCCTATGTCCACTTTATATGACTTTGATTATACGTTAGAATGCAAGTACAATCGATATTTTTTTCTTAATCTCACTATTACAATGATGAATCACTCGGTAAATTCGAGATAACTCTGAAAGAATAACGGAGATTTGCTAATGGTGGAATCAGAGCTCTCAATTGCCAAAAAGATCCTGAAAAAGCCTAAGTGCTAGGCTATTTATAGGTGATTTCTACAGGCGGTTCGTGAGGACACGTGGCACAAATCTTGAGGATCTCGGACCCATTCGTGAGTGGGTGGAGAAATGGTCAATATGGCAGTAACAGGCAGGTGTCATCAGATCCTGAACTTGTGGCTCATGGATGACCAAGTCTTGTTTGTGCTTTCATGGATACGGGGTCAGCTCGTGACCCCTAGTCAAAGTCAGGTCGTGGAGTACCCATCACGAACGGGTCTAGGAGTCTTCGTCACGAATGGCTCGTAGTGCCTCCCTCACGAGCGGGTTGGTGGGCATGCGTCACGAGCGGGTCTGCCTTCACGGATCGTGGTGCATATGGGGATGTGAGGCTACTCGTTGTTTACTTCATATGTGTTCAAATCTTTGTGGCTTGGTCCAAAATCTAGCAAACATAATTAAAGAGGTTAAAATCATTGTTTATTAAGAACCTTTTCTCTTATATAAGTTAAAACATATTATTCAATATCTTTGTCCTGAAAGATTCATATACTTGTTTCTATCTTGATAATCTCATTATTAAAGATCTAAATACATCCAAAATCATTAAACCATATATTTGATTTTAACTATATTCCAAATGTTGCTAAAACAATGTTTACAACATGCCCAAAACAATTCCTTTATAATCATAATTAAATGTTCGTTTAAAGATTCAATTATTCTAACTTCGTTGATGAAATCTGAGAGGGTTAAAGACGAAAGTAATTAGCACATTATCACGACAAATCCAAAACCATTTTAATACTTATACTTATCTTAAGAAATATTCTTCAAATATCTAATGATCAATAAAAAATAAACAAGGTGAAATACTAGTGATTTCTAAATCGTTGATTATGACATGTATGTTATAATCCAAAATCATTTCCACATCTTATAAAACAGACTTATATGATATCAAAATATATGTATATAGTAAAATAAGTTAAAAACAGGTTTTAAATAAAAGAGTTGAAATGTATATATAGTAAATTAATTAAAATAGGTTTTAAATAAAAGAGTTATTTATAGGACAGATATTTGTAGATACTTTGAATATTATATTCATATTATCCTTGTTGAATGTGTTAAGCTCGCACGAGCGCATGACTCATCCGATCATCATGAAAATTGACATTTTTTTATAGTTTAGTATTCCAGACCCGATGAAACTGATTTTGTTGAATTCCAAGACTACCTGCAACACACTGTTTTCATATATTATTAAAATCGAATAAATACAATTTGGTTTCAAAACACCCTAATTCGTCGATAATAAATTATTATTATCATTCACATTCAATTAGAATTTAACATAAGCTTTGAAATCAATATAATTTAATATTAGATTCTGGATTCATTATTCTAGTAATTTCATATATATTTAAATTACTATTTCACGATTCAGTTATAGTAAATAACTCGTATATTTTGAATTCAAGTAATTAAACTTATAATTTAATCACTTTTATATTAATATACATTAAATATTACCGTATTAAATAATCCAGGTTATTACGTATTGTCTTTAATAATAGATGGAACATGAGGACCTGCACTTCCACTGTTGACCGTATGTTGTTAGTCATATGTAGAATTAATACTTGATCCGTTAAGACAAGGATCAAACCAAAGATGAGTAGATCTTCCATTAACAATTTTTTCGCTGATCTAATGTTTGTAGCATTCTTTAGCAGTAAGCATTGTTTTCCAAGTGTAAGAGGCAATGTTATCGATGTTCATAATACAAAAGTTCTTATTGTTAACATATCTAGTTTTAAACCATTTTTCCCATAGTGATTTGCCTTTTAAAAAAAAGTCTAAATATGCTTAATAGACATAACAGCCTGAATATCTTTAATATTTCTTAGGCCCACACCTCCATTAAATTTTGGTTGACATAGTTGACTCCACACAACCTTATGTTATCTATCTCCTTAGATAAAATTAGCACACATGGACTCCACTTTGTTTATGATTTGAATAGGGATCTGACATGTTTGTAGCCAAAACATAATTATGGGATAAATAGAATATATGATTAGCTCTATTTTACCAGTTATGTAAAGGAAACGGTAAATCTAGTAGCTTGTCTTCTTTTTAATGTTGTCTAGAAGCTGCTAACCATTTATGTAGTTGATTTTCTTACTGAATAGTGGAAGACCAAAGCACTTAATAAAAAACTCTGAAAGCTTTAATGTCAAGGTAAGTTGAAATATAATCTTTTTCTTTACTTCCTTTAATGAGATATAATTGAGACTTACCGTGATTTATGTTTAAGCCAATATTAAACATAGAGTTAAGTCCTCTTTTGATAGCATGGGTACTTTCTTGATTGGCTTTAGAAAAAAATTAGAAAATTATCTGCATAGATTAAGTGAGAAATGATGGGATTTTTTTTTATAAATTAGGTTAAGATGACCTTGAATGAATTCCAAATCTAGTGAATTTTATATAAATTCCATGGCTATTGAAAACAGATAAGGTGATAATGGGTCACCTTGACATCATGCCCTGTTATTCTTTATAAAACCTTGTGGAATTCCATTGATTAAAATGGAAAAGGAAGGTGTTGATATATATTCAAATATAAGATTGCGAAAATTAGAAGGGAAATTCATTTGTTTCCTAATATAAAAAATAAACTCCTTGCTAACTTGATCGTAGGCTTTTTGCAAGTCGATTTTAGGACATAATCTATTTGTGCCTAATCTGTTGAAACTTTTGACCATTTCATAAGCTAATAGACAGTTTTCAATCATGTATCTTTCAGCTATATAAGCATTTTGATTTTCAGAGATTAGGTCTGGAAGGATTGATTTAATTACATTGCATAGGACACCGTTAATGATTTTATATAGAACACTGCAACAAGATATTGGTTTGAAATTGTTAGGTTCAGTACCATTTTGATTTGTAGGAATGAGAGTAATGAATATATGATTTAATTCTGTTGGGAAATGTGGATCACAGATCCTAAGACTAACTTAACACTAGAAGGAGGTGAATAGTGTTTAAAGGAATTTGTGAACTTTTTGAAATCTTTTCGAATATATTAGAATCAAATGCAAATCATAGATATGAATCAACCAAAGAATCTGAAACGGATGCAAATAACAAGTAAAATAGTAAAAGCAGTCAAAGAAAGAACGTACCGGGTTTTTATACTAGTTCAGAATTACCCTTTACTCAGTCCCACGCAACTCTGGATTGTGCATATTTTTTTCAAATAAACTTAAATATCTAGGCATACAATCCTTGATTTCAAGGGCTATGAGGTCCACCCCCAACTGCTTCCGAGCACAGGACGCTCTCTTGATTTAACCAGGCTACATGATCCCCTAATTGATTTGCGGGTTACAATCATACCTAGTTGATTTGAATAGGCTACAACCACACTTTTTCAGTAATAGTTTGGTAAAGAAACTCGATAGGATTTTGATATTTCGATCTTTGATTACAAATACTCCTATAACTCTAAATGGCACTTAGATCTTTGAGAGAAAGTGGAAGAGAATTAAACTAGAAATGATTTGTCTTGATTCTCTTTGAATTTCGACAGAGTTTGGTTATGGAAGCTTGAAAATTAAGAGTATAAATGTAGAGAAGAAAAGGAGAAAAGAAGATAATGAAATTTAGTTAAAAAAATTGAATTTAAATGGGTATTTATAAACGTTCAACTGTCATGTTTATTCAGGAAAGGATTTAAATGAATAGACGCTTCTTTTAAAATTTATATTTTTTGGAAAAAAAATGGCTGTAATGCTAACATATGGGGTAGTGCATGTCACATTCCCTTTATAATTTTGAAATTTAAAATTTTGAAAATAATGCAAATGATGTTTAAGAAAATCAAGGTAATTCAAGAGTTTAAACAAACTATTTTCTTATATATTAAAATAGTATAATATAAATTTAAAACATATATTTATAATCGATGAAAGTGATATAAAACTTAATATAAAACTATAAACATAAATATGAGTAATTGTTAAACTTAAGATATAAAACTATAGGTGGATACTCAGTGCCGAAGGCTCCCGTACTCAAGCATGAGGACTTCCTAGACAGTCTCCCATCTGGTACTATTCTCACGACTTTCCGAGCTCTAGGGGTGGTCGATTAGCGCGCGCAGCCTTTCCCTCACATTATGTGAAGAGGCCGAGGCTCCAACCTGTGTGCTCCAGATTACCAGCCGGGTAACCTTACCGTTTGTGCCAGACACCCTATTAAATTCATTTAAAAACTTAATAAAATTAAATATTTAAACATCAACATATATTTAAAAATTAAAATATAAATAATAAAATCTAAAATGTTTGAATAAGGAGTTAGATTAAAACTCATAAATAATTTAACTAATCAGAGGAGATATATATATATATATATATTAAAAAGGAAGTAATTTTGAAATCAATTGAAAATAGAAGATATTTGAAATATTATAGGACAGAATTGGTGAGAGAATAGGAATAATAATTTAGTGTTATTATAGAGTTTAAAAAAAAATTCTAGACTCAATTACTTATCCTGATATCTTTCTTGAACTCTTGAATTCTTATTACTCTTGAATTGTACAGTCTTCAATAATTAATATCTACATAAAATACCAGCATATACGTCAAGCATATGTATAATAATGTTAGTATATATTTTATGATAATAGTTAAAAAAGGTTAAAAGGTTGTTATCATAAAAACCATCATCCCATTCCCTAACAATCTCCCCTTTTTGATGATGACAACCCTTATTTATAAATATACTTACCTGATACCTTGATTCTTTAAGTGCACCCCCTAACTCCAATAATTCCTTCTGAAACTACTATCTTCCCCTTAATCTAAGCCTTATTTTATAATTCTCCCCCTTTGTCATCAACAAAACCCACATAACTATGTTTAGTCTATAGTAGTCCCCCTTGAACTAATATAAGACTTAATCTAGACTAAAAAATGACTCGGATACTCTCTTCTAAACTATGGTAACACTTAAACAAACAATAACTAGATTTAGGAAAGTAATGTCAAGATTAAACTAGAATAATGTTAACCCTTAATCATACAATCAATCCAAACCAATTTATACAACCATTTAAAATCATGTTTTTGCACATCATTAATTCAATTGCAAATATACCAAGCACACTAAATCTAAACGTTTCTTGGAACTTCTACCCATTCTTCTTCTCCAAAGATAGGATCGGCCTCTAAAGCATCTCATTCTTCATTTTCTTTGGTAAGAGTTCATTTTGGATCATTGTTTTCTTCTTTTTTGTTGAGTGTAGAGATCATCTAACAAATGTCATTGAAATGCTTCTCCTGGTTTTTAATCATCTGCATTTGACTCAATTCTAAGTATCATTGATTGTAGAGAATGATAGAAAGGATATTTTTGAAGGAGTTAAGTTCATCTTCGATATTTCCACTCAGATTATGGATTGGAGAAGCCATTAATTGGTAAAATTAATAGATAATGAATGGATATTAAGAGGAATGAAAGAATAAATTTTTTGGAACAAATAGCCATTTATACGCTCTGGAATTCGTTTAAAAATGAACGAACACAAGTTGGTTAAGACAATTTTTGAATTCAAATAAATTTGAAAATTTGGCGGTTAGATGTCGACGTAGGGGTAGTACATGTCGATATGGGTACTTGAAATTTTGAATTTTTCATTTTTTTTTTTTGAGTTTTGGTTTATACTTAAAATTCTCAACACAATTATTAAACATTTCTGAGATGTTTCTGGGATAATGAACAGAAATAGAAGATCTTCATTGATAATTTTAGATAACGGTACATAGAACTGATACATAACATGGAATTGAAATATGATAGGAATAGAAACTACTACAACATGAAAATAAAACAAGAATTCGGAGGAAGATGATGATAAACCAACCTTGCGACTCACTTTTCTAAAGAATTTTCTCATCTTTGTGGATATCTTTTCCATTTTATTACTAAATGGTCTCTTTAAAATATTTTGATTCTCTATTTTAATCTTTTGATTCTTAAGAATGATTTTATTAGATGGATTGGAGGTACTAGCAGAATATTCTATGCTTTCCAGTGAAGTATTTTCATCTTCTTCGATTTCCATTCCTTATCTTTCTTCTTCCATTTCATGAGCTAAATTTTCCTCCTTTTCCATAAGTGTTTCATGTAGTTGAAACAGTAGAGGAATCTTCATAAGAGAAATATATCCACCATAAAAAAGCTTTTGGAGACAAATTCTTCTCCTTTAAAATTAACTCCAAAGACTTTGAATATACATGTAAGGTAAATTTCAGGACATAACATATTTTCACACATTGAAAAAAAATTGGGTTGAAATTCATCCAAAATAAATTAAGCCCACTTGATGTTACATTTTTCATAAACCACAAAAAGCGCTCTGCAAACTTTCTTAGTTGAGTTAATGAAATTTCCCAATCTTGGTGTGATAGTATGTTGAAAAAGTAGATTACGAATCCTTGCTTTTTGATGAGAATAATTGTTTTTCAATTCCAAATGATCATTCCCTTCAAAAATATAATGGAAGATGTTTTGGTCAGTGTAACACCCCACGTCCATTAATGTCACTCACAAAGGGAATGCATTAACTTCTATGGAGGTTTTAGGTGAATATAGAACAGTAAAATTTCAACAAGACAGATAGAAAATAGTACTTGGAAATTTAAAAACTTTATTTCAATTGCAGCAGAAGTCAAAACATGTTTGATTACATCATAACACCATAATCAAAGTCAAGTACAATATCTATCTTGATAAAACAAGTACATAATCCCATTACATAAATAACCATTAAAAAGAAAGATAACAAGCTGGGCTTTACTTCAGCAGTCCAAGCTTTCCAAGAGATAAGCAATCCAATCAGACTCCACTGGAACTTGGCCCAACCTGAGGACCTGAAGGGAGAAAAGGATGAAAAAGAGGGGGGTCAGACATAAAGTCTGGCGAGTATGATAATTCTACAATACTATTATCAAAATAACTGGACTAAGGCATAAGCTGGAAAACAAGGAAATGTCTATGAAAGAGCAGATTAAGGACATAGACAATCGCTAAAGGAAACGTTATAGGCGCTCCTAAATACTAAAGGATAAACACTATACTGCACCACACCAGTCACCCTAAAGATTGATTCCACTTAGCTTCACTTAGAAACTTTCTTAATGGCTTTACGTACTCCTAGCTGACTACATAGGTGCCGCCTGCCCCTATCTCCACTAGGTGTACCCCACTTTCCATTTTTCGATCGGCTCCCTACTCGTAGATACCCGTGCTGGCCCCACAGTGGGGTGTATCATTCCCCTAAAGTGGCAACCCGATATAACGGAGATGAACGGCTTATACCTACACGATGCAACAACGTCTTACCTACCAGCCCGGGTCCACACACGCATATGAAACCCGTTGGACTTGCGTTGCCACCGCTCCCTGTTTTGGCCTCTTATAGTCAAACCCAGTATGCGTGTCCCGTCCTCGACTTGGGTCGAGCCCACAAAGATACGTTTTGGGATACTGGTTGAAATGGGCCCCCATTATTTCCCACAAGCATTCCACCTAAGCTTGTCCCATTAGTCCATCCACTTAACCCACTTAGTCATGTTCATTTACATGTGTATTTGGTTAAGTCTAATCGTATTTCAAATGCCTCTAAAGGCAACCACTAGATTCCTCATGCCACCCAAGGCACCTACTTAACCCCCATGTCCCGCCTTACATGATTATCTGGCTAAGTATTTCTTAATTCATTAAGGTCATAACCTCATAAAGACCTCTCACATTAGACTGGCATTTATGGCAGCTGGATTTGCCGGGCGGGTCCGTGCAGTCTTACACCATATAAGAGTCTAACCTCGTGTCTTTACAACTGTTATGCTTTAGTTTGGGCCTAGGACCTCTCACATTAGGCCGACATTTGTGACTACTGGATTTGTCGGGCGGGTCCGGGCGGGTTTACGTCACAAACGGGTCCAACCTCGTGTCCTA